>CABFOQ010000406.1:0-18679 GCA_900660455.1 Gephyroberyx darwinii | reverse complement strand
TATATAGAACAGGGTGGGATACTGTTGTAAGTGTAACCACAATATATAAATATACTAAGATGGAGAAGGTGCAGCCTTGACGTTTCTTGATATTTGATAACTTTGGTGTTTAATTGTGTTTAGATTTTAATAACTCATACGTTGTGTTTAAGGACTCAAAAAAATATCAATGCATATTTTTCAGGGAGATCTTCATTCTGAGAACTGACGGAGAATGAATTCACTGTGGAAATGTAAGTTTTGTACTAATGTTTGCTGAAATGTGACTTATGTTACCCTCTATTTATGTTGTCAATGGGATTCTATATTTTTGTTGAAAAAAATATCTAAATACAGACACGTGAAGGGGACATAATGGAAGTTATATATATATTTTTTTACTACACTTACTGTAACTCTGTACTCTGTGTCTGTTACTCTGTAAGAGCCAGCAACATGCATCACATTAATTTGGCTTTGCACATGTTGATTAGTTAACTCTTTTCAAAGGGGTTTGCATCAGCAACAAACCAGGCTGTCTACTTTTATTTGTCAGTATAAATTGGAGCAACTGTATGGTATTCTTAGCACAGAGTTGCAAATAATTCCAACTTTTAAATCAATTTAAGTTATATTGCCATATATTACTAAAATTGGATTGCGCAGGTGGTACACACAATGCTAGGCACAAGCTCATTGTTCAATTAGATCCCCAATTATGTTGCTAATGGTTTTAGCTTGAGCAAATATTATTCTTATACATATTTATCTAGACAGATTTTATTTAATGGATAAATTAACATGATGATGCTTTTTACTCAAAAGTCAAAAGTAATGAAATGTGAATTAAATTTGTTTCCAAAATGAGATATCTACCATTTGGAAAAAGTGACACCTACTCAGAATTCTAATAGTTTTCCTAATAGCACCAAAGTAAAGAGAGCTACTAAATGATGACTGGTAATGTTTGTGTTCTAAAATAGATATATAGCATTTTGGAATAGATCTCTTTGCATGTGTCAGTTTTTGCCTGAATCACACCATCAGTCACTGACTATCCACTGTGTGTGCGGCACTCTGTACTTCATAATACAGGTTCCATATACTATTTGACCAAACCCAGTCTTTTTCAAACCGTAGCAACAGCTTTTTGATGTCTGCAATATTTATTCACAGCTTTCCAAAAAATTGCAATGATTTTCACTATCTTGTGTGATGATGTGTTAAAGAAATGGGGACAATATGTGTATTGAAACACATCGTTGTGCAGACAGGACCTTGCAGCCCTTCAGCTATGGGCTGGTAACACTTGCGCTAGGTCGATGAGCTGGTGTGAAGACTGCAAACTTAAAAAACAACCGAAAGTTATTTCCAAAATGCAAATATCATTTAATAGACTCGGATGAATTAGATTGTTTGTTTTAGTCAATATTCACTGCTGAGCATTTCACTGTATTTTATAAATGGCTCAGAAAATCACAGCATATGTAAAAACGGTGCTTCTGTAATGCTACCCCCTCCCCAACTAATGAGTCAGTAGATTGATGTTTTTGAGTTAAATACTGTACCAAATCACAACACATCATCTGAGTGAAGGAAAAGACTGCAAAATGCATGTCATTTGCTGTATTTACAAAGCTGACCATTGCATTTTCATCATGCACAATGTGTCGAGCATAATGCATGTTTATTTTGGATTGACATAAACCACAGAATTTTGCATCTCACGTCGCATCATGAGCAATGGGGGGAGAATTTATTCTGAATTTTTGGCAAATACAAATAACTACTATCCCTAATGATTCTTTCTGGTTAATCTGTGAAGAGTTGAACATTGTGCTGTCTGCATGCTTTTCTCTCTGGGATCATGAACAGCTGCTTGCACATAATTATGTTGTCATTCCTTGTTATTTGGAAAAGGAAAGTCGTACTGACAGCTAGGCCTATGATTTTTTTTCTTATTCGTTTTAGTGTATAATTACTCACTTGTTAATAAAGTAATGTGAACCGCTTGAGAAAACCATTTTTATTGCCATTTTTTTTTATGTCGGATCTAATACAGGCCGTCTAGTTGTTCGGAGGGAGTTCTACCAGTGGGAAGAATGCTAGGAAGTAGATTTGAGAGATATAAAAAATAAAAGAAGAAGGATATGGATTGAAACGGAGAAGCAGCAGGCTGATTACAAGGTGTCAAAATTGCCAGGAGCAAAAAGGTGAAAGCAATCAGGGGTGAGAAGAGTGCAGCATTCGTGAGGGGCAACTAATTATCCATCTCATTTGTGGAGAGCAGCATTTGAGGCAGCTCTAGCCCACTGAATGGTGACAGATTGGTGCGGAGGAGAGGGGAGGTGTTAGAACAATGGAGCCCAGCTCACCATCATTACTGCATGCTAATCAGCAGTGCTGCTGCACCACCAGTCGGTGCTGCAGAGAGTTCGGGGGGGATAGGGAAGTCACTGGCTTCAGGGGACCGCAGTCATTTCCAACTAGAGGAGAGAGGGGAGAAAACTAACATAAATGTGCTGGCACTCTATCAATGCTTGCTTGAGCCAATCGGTCTTCCAAGGCAGAGACTGATCCCTGTGGCCTGCATTATCACCTCCCCGCACTGGAAATGTCTTGTAGATAAAAGATAAATTGAATGTGGGAGCATTTTAAAAGGGCAATAATACATCATAATATGATATGAGGCACTATTATAAGGCCATATTCATTTAGGTTGAAGGCTGAGGTTTTTCCAACAGTGATGATGTTATTCAAATGCTATCTTGAACAGAATATGCCCAAATGTATTTGCAACGTATAAATGCATCTAAGTTGCTAAAAGTTTTGACTATGCTCTCCAGAACGAAGGAATGAATGAAATAGGATGCAACGTTATTATTTAGTGGAATATGATATACAAATGAGAAATAGTTTCTTAATGTGTACACAACAGACAGCCTATCTACAAATGTTTATATTATGGTGACCATAACATCATAAACTGCTATGACAACCTTCCACCATTCACTGTACTTGAACTGTAGTGCACATATATTGCTTGATATTGACTGGCATCTTTCAGCTTTGTTGACAAAAACTAAAACTTGTGTCTTATACCACATGGTCACATGCAGCACAACAATGGCATACGAAGATGGAAGATACAGTAGTGTGTGTCTTTTGTTGATTGAGACCGTTCAAAATCTACACGTGGCAAGGCTTTTATCACCAGTGAAGCCCGGAAGTATTTGTTCAACAGGACTGAGGGTTGTGTTTGATGCTGGTGCATTAATATGTAGTGTTGATTAACATGAAGCGCTGTCACGTTTTTAAAAAAAAAATGACACACCAACATTTGGCAAGTTAGTTTAGTGGCTCAGAATCTTTGCTCCTGCTTTCGGTCTCTACACATGTTGACAGCAGTTTTGGAGTTGGACCCCGGTCACAATGCAGTAGTCCTTGTATTCCTGTAGATATTACATCTCTGTGTGTTTGGATCCTGGCATTAACATCGTGTTAAGCTTGCCATAATTTTATATTTACTATACCTCTACACGGTAAACGTTCATATTGTTTTCATTGTTAAGTAATTGGATTATCATGACAGTCGAGAATAGACAGAGGGACACCACTCTTATTGAGTCATTATTTCAAACAGCTACTCCTCTAAATATTTATCCAATGTTTATGGAGTCATAGCGTTGCCATGCAGACATAACACAGGCAAAAAGTGATTGTTAGAGGGTTTAATCGAATGGAAACAAAACAGAGAGATAGCAAGTGCACGCGGGTCACCTGGCTGGAATGCCCTCTTAACATCAGTGTCGTTTAGATAATTAACAACTTCGGAGAGAAACATATTCAACTGTCTGTGCACTGGTCACCGTTGGCATGAGGCACTGCCAACTCTCATGGCGTAGTGAGCTGAGAGTATCACCTCACAGTTGTCTTGCCATGCGTCGGGCTCGCCCGTGCTCTCTGTGCAGAAGTGGCAGGGCCGACTTTGTGTTCGATTAAATGTGTTGAAGCCATCGCTGCCTGCGCAAAGTCTCAGAACAGCCCCTCTCTCCGTGGTGTGTTTGTTTCAGTGCTGGTCTGAGAGCCCTGATTTCTGGAGCAGAGATTTGGCAGTCACAGCAAGTGATGACAGAGGCAGTGGTGAGATCGCACCCAGAACCCCAGAGGAGGCTCACATTTCAGACGGATGAGAGGCTTGTTCAATACACAGAGCACAAAGGCACCGATCGGTGTAATTTTGAGCATGCTATTGTTCTGAAAAATCACCCGCATTGTCCGGTTGAAATTACGAAGAGTGCTTTTATACGTTTACTTGGGCATGGTTTGGGACCACTGGGAAAGTCTTGGACATTTGTAAACCGCTTAACTTTTGGAAGACATTTGGCTGCCAATATGAAATAATTGTATGACTGAAAGTCTGGCTCACAAGATGTCCTCTATATCAGTGTCCCTCTGCTACATCAGTGTAGGTTGTTTTCCATCATGATATGGGGGTGGGGTGGAGCTTGGGGATGTTAGTGGAATGATAACTTGCACTTGAAGGGTTAAGGCGGCATGAAAGAATCCATTCTCGGTTTAATGACCTAGCCTTGCTGGGCGAGGACGACAGGGAACATGCTCTTGACTTGTACTGAATTTGCCAATTAACACCTCCAATAACAGGCTGCCTCTGAACATCACCAACGCAGGGAGAGGAGGAGCAACTCTCATGCACTTTGTTTTTCAGCCTCTGATCCTGTAACGATAAGGTCTATGAATTCTGCATGCAGTGGAAATTATTTTGTCCTAGACCCTGTTGGGCTCATTTTTATTTCGCAGAGGTTTTTTTTGTTGCATTAACGATCATGATAATCCTCTCATTTGACGAGCTGTTTAGCCATTGACTATGAGACTGGCAGTGATGTTGGAAATGCTGTATTTTTTTCACGTGCTGCATGAATCCTTATGTACTTCTTGGACATTCTATTTTCGCACTTGCCCATATGGCCGTGTGCAGCTTCAATTAGACACACGACTGGTATCTAAGATACACTGCGCTAGATTGTGTTTTCCCTTCTTATTGTTTTTACATGGAAAGACCCAATAACAATACTGTCCTCGATAGATATGTTAGAAAAGATCTACCCCGGATAACGTCCCCATTTCAGTCCACCCCTCTAGTTTCACACATGCTTATCAGTCTCCCAAACAACACCTAGCACAGGTGTGAATATGTAAGTCCCCAGTGAAAATCGCAGTGGGTCCTCTTTTGTTGCCCTCAGAGTCCTCTTGCATGTACCGGTGGCTTTGCATTGGGGCCGAGATGCTCGTGGCTAGCAGAAACTGCAGAAACACCTTTGTCTATATGCAAGGTGGACATCCTTACACCAACTGTGCTTAATGAATCAAAAGCCTGCTCCCAGACATAATTGAAAATGGTGCCTAAGTGTACAGTAGCTGGTTATAGCCCGGCCACAATCACACTATAACACATTGGTTTCACAATTCATTAGCAGGTACTTTAACAATATATAATAATTGAAAGATGGCTGAATAATTGATAGCGGTTCACACCACAGGAAAGGTGGAGTGATCCATCTAATGATGTTAATAAATTGTAGTGGAGTAGGACATGGACGATAACACTTGAGGTGTGAGCTGTGTACAGTTATGATGGCAAAGGCCTCGTCCTAACGCTTTGTCAACCTAACAGATACAGACGCTGTGAAGACGTTTAGTCAACTTCACGTTAGCGAGATTACAGAAACGCATTTGCTCAAGGTTACTGGATCGTGACTCGCCCGTCGTTCTGACAACCACCCCTTTGTCCAGGGTAGAAGAATACAAACCCCTGCTAGAGATGCTGCATGCAGATCCATTCATGCACCACTCGGCGTTAAGCAGCCATCTGACTCGGGCAGAGCTTGAAAGTCATCCTGGCAGGCCGGTTTTCCTGACTGACACCTCATAGGATTAGTGGGAGGAGAGCTTCGCTTACCGCCCAGTGGCTTCGCTCGGCTCAGGCTATAGCGTCTTGCTCTTTGTTATGCTCTTAAGTTCAGATATGAATTAAAAAGCCTCTGTCCTCCACGAGCCCCGTTTACCCTAAGTCGTTGTTACAGCATTAAACAACTTCAACATATTTGGCTTGTTGTTTATTAGTCTTGCATAGTGAGATATAACACTTTTTGTGTTCTCTTTGTGGAAGCTGTGAAAATGGCACGCCATATGTAATGCACTTGCTTGCTGTTGGCCTTGCCAATTCCCCCAAGATCAGTCATTCCTGTGCCAATGCTCACACTCTCTCTTTGTCCTTGTGATTTGATTGAGCTTCTTGGATTGGATGGATTTCTTCTTGATGCCTTGTCTGGTGTGTAGTTGTTGTTGAATTGATGTCACTGGTGGTCCAGTTAAAATAACCGCGATCCGTGAAGGAACATACGCGTTCAGTTGTGCTTCTGAGCTAAATTATTCTATAAATCTGTGAAAAAATGGGAACAAAGGAATCATGCAACTAAAGCAAAACAGCCAACCTAAGTCACACATGGCAGAACAAACCATGCAAACCCGATAGCAGGCAGATGTAGAGAACCGAATCATATAATGTTTTTCTAATTCTGCACAAAACAAATTGGCTGCAGATTTTGTTCACACCTTTTGTAACCTGGGGATAGCGAGCACAATTCTCCCCCATCATACCTGTGACAACAACCTGCAAAGTGCTCCCAATGCCCTAATCTGCAAGGTAGAGACCTGCTGCTGCTGCTGCATGTAGATGTTGTTGTTTACTTCTTCCTCCGCTGCTTGTCCCTGTGGTTTTTACATTTACAGAATCACACAAACTAAAGGAGAAAATGTGAGTGTCTCGCAAGCTAGTATTTTTTTTTTTAATCCAACAGACATTTTAGCCTTCAATATGAAGCAATAAAGGCATACTGGTGGTGTTTCATTTAGAAATGGCAGTCAGACCATGATTTTAGAATCAACAGATGGCCAATAGATTGGTTTAAATATGAGTAACACTACTGCCTGCTTTGGAGTTGGCTCCAGTAGTGGTGTAGTGTACTACTGTCTTATCATATCTCCTTGTGTGAATGATGATGTCATCCTGATAGATGCTACTCAAGTGGGATCAGAACTACTCAGTGATGTCTGTGGAGACAAGCTCTGGGAGATCCCTGTCTGGCTGCATTATTCAACAATACTCCTTACCTCTCCCAGGGAAAAGGCACTGCTGAATATTTGAAAGATATATTTGATTTTTTATTTAAAGGTATAGATTTAGATGGGAGAGGGGGAAAAAAAATAGTGATGGTGCCAGTCGGTCCACCCTGTTTGGTCGCCAAGGCAACTTGCCGAGTTTTTCAAAGCGATCTACGGGGCTCGTTGGCTGACTGCTGTCTCACTGAGGGACGTTTTGGACAAGTAAGCTTCTTTGAGCGCTTTTTCACTGCCACCAGCCATTTACTGATCACTGTATAGCCACAATAATAATAAATAGTGATAATAAGAATTTGAAATTATTGCATTATTTGTTCATTTTTATGGTCATTTTAAATAGTAATTCAAAAGCAGCTATTTCCATTTTCAAAATGAAAATCATGATCAAAATCCAACATGGAGAAATAAAGGCTCTGCTCTCTACGCCAACATCAGCCAGAGTACAGCTCAGCTCCATCAAGCCTTCCCATGGCAAATGAAGTACTAGCGACTGTCATGACACCAAGCAGCATCACCATGTCTGGAGCCCACACTGTACCTGAGCTTTTGGCTGTGCCTATTAATGCTATTCTAGCCTTTAACTATGGGCTATACTTTGGAATTAAAAGTATTTACATCGTGTGAAAGCAAAAGATTCTCCGACTCTCCTTGGGCTCCGGGGCTGTTTTGTTAAACGGAGTGTATCAATATTTCAGCCGAAACATAAGAAAAGAAATCTGCTCATTGATAACGTACGACTGAGCGGTGCCAGGTTTTTGCTATTAGAAAACCATGGCTGCAAGAACTACTGCTCAGATCCTGACGAGCCAGGCAGGAGTATTGATCCATCTGGCTCTGAAGACACTGTCATGTCACCTCTGCATTTAAGTGTTATCTTGTCAGGTTCAAATGATCTAGCTGTCAGGTCTGGAAGAAGCTTGCCTGTGTGATGTTGCTTTGTCTCTAATGTCCAGATGTTGCGGAAACACCCTACCAGTGTGATATTTTAATTCATTACTTGTTCAGTATATATCATGTACACATTACATGTTGTTTGTGTGTGCCTGTGCACGCATCTCTACCTGCATACTTGCATACTGTGCATGTGCAAGACTGCATGTGAATCCGCAATTATGCATGGTAGTAGATTATGTATGATTATGTATGAGAATTCCAATCAGTTTTCATAATTTGATCTTCTCCGTCAACAGTCGTCGTGCATTTCTTCGTCCAAATCGTCAAAAACATAAAAATGAATGCGAACAAAAGCTCAGCAGCAGGGCTAGCCTCTTGCAAATTGCCTCATGATTGATTCCTTAGCCTCACTGCAGATTTAATTGATACTTAAAGGGTGGGAATCCAGCCTGGTGTGCTGAAAGGGCACAAACCATTTCAACCAAGGTGTGGTAACAGGGTGAAAATTTGAAAGCAAGCTCCCTCCTCGCTAATGTATATCGCTCCTAATGTTAACACACCTACCGTATTACACTCGCAGCACTAATTTTCATGTGTCACACGCATTTGTTGTAGATGGCGTTTTTTTTCCAGTCATTTTTTTGTTTTATCTTTTTTATTTTTTTTTTCTCATTCATGAATCTCTGTGCTGTTCCTCTGTGTGTCTAATTTAGACCCAGTTTTAGCCAGTTGCCCAGTCATTTAGAGGATGAATCAGTTCCTCGTGGCTCTTGGAGATGCTGCAGGCCGGACACAGCATGTTTGGCTTCTATAAAAGCAACAGCAGGACACCAGCCAGTAGTTCGCACTTGTTGGAGCATGCTGGCGAGGGTGTGAAGGTGGATCCTATCTTGACTATAAGGTCTTTATTTCTCGTCTGATGTCTCCTCCTTTTCTCTATGGTGTTGGACTTGCACTTACATCTCTATATGTTTAACTCGACCATTCATATTGTCAAAAAAAATGTGTCTTTATGTGTGTTTACCAGCCTTTTACACTGACATAGTTTATCAAGGAACATATGCCGGTTTCCACCTGTGTTTGTTTGCGACAGAGCAGATGTAAGTTGTGCAGACATAAATCATGTCACATTTATTTTTCTTCTCGACTTGGAACATGGTTTCCTTCCCTGTAGAATTCAGAACTGATCATTAACCTTTCCTTTGGTTCCTTCCCTTGCCTGGTCACATCTCTCTATTTGGTTCCTGGCCCCATATGCCACTTTCCTATTTCCTGCCTGCAGACAGCAGGGAGTAGCTCTATTATCACCTTCCTAGAGCTGTCTTTGAATGTGAGAGGCAATTCCATTTCACTCTGCCATGGGGAGGAGGAGGAAGGAGGCACACCATAGAGCACACAGAAATTGGTTTAGGGTTACCTCTCATAGCCGAATGCAAGGGTGCTTTGTTTTTCTAGTCGCTTAGATTTAGGCATTATCTAATGCGTCGACTGTTTGCGAAGATGTAGAGAAGTCCCAAATAAGAGCAAAGGTTAAGCACTGCATATCATGTCTGGTTGTTGCGTGAGCACTTCGTCGTTAACTTCACTTAGTGGTAGCCTTCTGAAATATTAATCATCAAGCCAGTGATATTACATTGCTGTGAAGCTGCGCTAAACATGCTGAGGATGGCTCCAACGCTTTCCCTCTCAAGTGTGCTCACTCATCCATTTTGCGCAGCTGCTTTTGCTCGTAAGGTCGCGTTATTTCTAGGCTTACCTTTTTTTCTTTTCTTCTTTTTTTTTGGGTCTTCTTCCACCTTTTACCAGCCACTAGTTCTTTGGAATGGTAGGGCCCTTGACAATATTGCTCCTGGATAAATTATACATGAGTTACGCAGAGTGATAATCTGTAGGCCTCTCTTTTCACACTGCATTCCCAATGAGCTGCGTGTTGGCCTGGTGTTGTTGCCTGTGATTTTAATGAAGATTATTCTTGTAACACGACAATTGCCTGTTTGCTCCTATCCTTCCCTGAATATCTTCTCTTCAACTGGAGAATTTATTGGCTTTCCTTGAAGGGAAATTCACTTTATTCACATTATTTAATTCTAAAAGCATCTCTGCCACAGTTAAGACGCTATTTATTTCATGCATTTGATTCATAATCTTCAGGTACTAACATGTTTCTAAGCAGTTGTTTTCAGAAATGTCCACATTCATCATCATTTCAACCCAGCTATCTGTTAAACAATACAGTGGAACATATTGTGGTTGTGACTGGGTAATTACCACAGTTTGCAGACATTATCTGATCTTCATTACTATAATTCAGGCTCACATCAAAAAGGGCAAAGCTTAGGCTGTTCTTCCCCATTGTTCGGCTTTAGGCCAATAGTGCATGGGAAATCTCCTAGGAGTCTCAAAGGAGTAAGTGCACACTTGGTGGCATGGCCACTCTTAAGATGGAACTGATGTTTTATAAATAATTTCAAAGTTACAAACATCAGCCTCACAATCACAGCGATCCAATGATATTCATTTGGCATAAGTCAGTTTCATTTCTGTGTGCTTTTCATCAGAAATGGCTTAAAAAGTGGAGTTGGCCTGAATTTTTCATGCCGTGGGCTTACTGGGGACAGTGGCCGATGTTCTTCACTTGCAGACGTCTGACAGCGCATGGCAGCAGAAATAACAAAATGGTCACAAACCCCAACTGCACTCCCTGGGTCACACAGCCCCCTTAATATTTAAAGAGACTACCAGCAAACCAAACAGTTGATAAAAGGTCAGAAGCGGGTGTTAAGAGAAGCTTTAGTTGGGACATTAGCTTCTCCGTACACTTTGTGATTGCTGACATTATATCCCGGCCATTTGTTAAGCCAAATATTACAGACGAGGGAAGCTAAGTAGCCGTAGGCATTGCCCTCAGGGGCTCTATTACTGGGAGGATTATGATATTTCACAAGTCGTACTTAGCTGTAAAATTGGTATGAGACAGAAATCACACATTTATTGTTACACATGGATTTTATTACATGCCATCATCTGCGGTAATATTATTCTTGTTTTTTTAACGGTAGAGCTAAATTTAGTACTTTAGTCATTTTATATACATAAGTGCTGTCCTGGTCTTGTTAAGGTCATAGAAACAACTGACATGAAAAGATGTGCTCTGTCTAATTCAAGAGTTAAATTGAGATAGTCAATATGTAATGGGATGAGTGTGTCCAGATGTTCTGTTGCACAGGACCCTGGCTATGCCCTGAGCAGCACCGTGCATCACATGGCGGATGATGAGCAGAACTTTTTGCCTCTTATCGTATCGCAACTCTTTGTCAACCAGTAATTGGTGACAACTCAGGGATGTTGAATTTGAGCAGCACGTGATAAACAAAATACAAAGGTGTGTGTGTGTGACCATGAGAACCATGAATAAACACAGACTAAAAAGAATGGCATGATGAAGGAAAGTGCAATTAATTGAAAACTTGTGCAAATTTCAGATCAGTTAGGTTCGTACAATCACCTATTCTTGCTTCTGGTTTATTTTGCCCTTCGGTTTTCTGCAAGATGCCATGAAATTTCAATTGCAACCTGTATTTGTTTCTATAATAAAGTAAGTGGGTTGGGTGTAATTAAATGTGTAATTGGTAGTGATAAAGTGAACCAGGGGCCAAAATCTGACCGGTGTTGGCTTTTTATAAGCTTGAATCGCAATTTTCCTTCCTCTGTACTATTTTCCTTAAAAAGAAACAAATGTATAATTTAGTTTTTAGTTTTTTTTATTCAGGTGGGTGAACTGTCCCTATAGTCTAAGTCCTGGTATGGTAATAGGTATTGAGATCCGAAAGCCATCTCACTTGTCTTTCTCCCGTACGTCACGATCACCTGTCCCGAGGTTAATTTGCTGTGAGCTTTGTGGTCAGGAATCACAGTGGGCTCCGGCTAGGCAACCCTTAAAGGACATCAATAATGAGCGGGTGTAGGAGTGCACTTCTGGGTAGACGTAGACGCATGTCGTGGTGTGTCCGGGGAGGATGGCTAATAAGGGTTTAAAAGCCACAACTGTCCACACCACGCCTTAGCAGACCACCAGCTGTCTTTTCTTTCAGAGAGCACCCTGATTCCCTCTGACAGAGCAGCTCACTGATGGCTGGAGACCACAGGGGGTGATGGTTATGTTAGCATAGCGCAAACAAGGCACCACCACACATTATCAAATTAGCCCTGCTGGTTAATTAAAGTCTTAGGGTAAATATTGGTCTCGTCTTTCTTCTGTCAAAAAGGTATAGGACAAAAAAAAGGAGGAAATACTTCAACTTGATTTATTGATGGAAATTGCGATGTGACGTCTGGCAAACAACATATAAATAACTTAAGGGCCATCTTAAATGCATTCCCATGAAATTTTTAGTGCCACTGTAATATAAGCCACTACCTGTCATGAATCCCAAATAACCTTGGCTCTATCCTCTTAGTTCAGCCCAGTGTGCCTCATCCCTTATTACTGGCCTGACAGGGAAATGTTTACCCATCCGACAAGAGACAAGCCATTTCATAGTCAGAAAAAGCAATTTCACCTGACTGGAGTAGCACACTATGTCCCCATATCCTTGCTGGCTATAATTTTGTTGTCATTTTGTGTGCTGTGATCACATCATTGAAGTGACAGTACTGGGCATTAGGTAAAGTCCCTAAGCTGGTGCTCACTTTCAGGCTTTTTCTCTCCTTGTCATTCACATTGATTAGATTAGACCCAGGTGGCTAACAGATTTCTTTGGCACAACAATAAAAATGGTGATACAGCTCCGTTAAAAAAAGTACATTGTCTTATGCCCAACTGAACACTGCAGACTAGAACTGATCGTTCTCAATCGGCGTGTTCTATAATTATGTATTTTCTTTTTAAAGATTATATAAGCCTGTCTGTAGTGGAGGTTATCCAGGTTCACTAAGGAACAAGAGCCATTGTTATCTTATACCTGCAATAACTCCAACTACATGTTTGACAGATTCTGCATATACTGTCACATATAGCTGACTTATTTCTCTGTGAATATAAATAATGATAACTGCAGTTAGGGACAGTTAGGGAGCCAGTGCATTAAGCTCAGCTGGTCAATGCAGGGTTTGGGCGTAGTACTTCCCCCCGAGGGACAAGGCTGGCCATGGGCATGGCAAATCAGCCCCCTCCTCTTTGGTTATGGCCACTAGCTGGGCCAATAGGAACAGAGCACTTAGGCTAATAAGCAAAAGGCACCAAACCAAACTGAGGTGCTGCACGGTTGATTCAACAATTGGTTTGTTCAGCAAAAAAAGCAAGCCCAGTTTGCTTATTAAAGATCCGTGATGGAAATGAACCATAATCCTGTAATGAGGAGAGTAGAGGGTGGCCTCTCTAGCTTGGGCACAGACAAGCCTGTGCTTGCATGTTTCACAGGGGTAGATTGCCGGACCCCATAGCCCTACTGTAATGACCTCTCTTGTTAGCTTCACAGATGCATGACTCTTCATTAGAGCTACAAACCAGTTCGCTTCCATATACCCATTATAGAAATAGGCATTGGCTCCCTTAAACCTGTCTGATTCTTATTATACAATGCACTTTTGCAAGTTTATTAAAGCATAATAAAGCTATAATATAGCTATCTAGCAAAACCAGATAAATCAGTGCATTGACAATGTCTGAAAAATATTATTTTGAATATCCTGTGCAGTAAGTAAAAGTCTTAAAATTGTAAAAGTGCCCAATTAGCATGTCTCAAGCCACTTTTGAATAGGAACAATGTGTCACTTACTAATACCCTAGTCATAAATTAGGCATGGATGTGTTTACACCGCGGGCCCTGGTTGCAGTCACTACACTCAACTGCTGACTGTGGCATGACAGGGCTCTACCCTGCCACTGCACGCTCTAGTCAGTCTAAGACTCCTTTATCAATTTCCAAATCAACAGTCTCCTGATACTAACAATTTCATCACACCATGCTGAGGACTTCAGATGTTCTGTGAAAATTCAAATGAAATGGGGGAAGATGGATTGAATTTTAGCCAGTGACAAAAGAGGGACTTCTAGATTCTTCTTCTAGATGAAATTGTCAGTTACCTCAAAGAAACCCACAACCTGCTGACATCAAACAAACTTGAACTCTATTTTAACATATTTTTTGTGGGAAATTGAACAGGTCTTTATAATTATAGCCATATATAGACAGTTAAATCTGATATGGATAATGAGCCCTGACATAATCCATTTAGTTTACTGCAATATATATATATATCCTCATGATGCCACTAAGAACCATGGTCAGTCCTAAAATATATATTAAAAATGACTCAAAAAAGACAAAACGTATTTAACGTATTTTTTTTATAACACTATTCCAAATCAATTTTTGTACTTTTACTATCTGTTATATTTATTTGCCAGGACATGTCCTGTTATCAGTGCACTGGTTCATAACTTCAGGGCATAAAATATTTACCAGCAGTGGGACTCATAAACACATCTTCAGAGGGTCGCCATGATTTCACGCTATATCACAAACATTTTAAAGCATCAGATGCACTGCCTGTCATAGTCTGTCATTTTTTGGCGTGTTAATAATATATCTTCGTTTCTTCAGCAGACATACTTTGGCACTCATAACACATAAATAGGTAAATAACGCAGATAAAAAGGTAAATAACGCAGGTGATGCTGTGACAAACAACTATAAGAGGAAATTAATTTCTTTTCTTTTTTTTTTGGACGAAACCTGTATCTTCTTGTGCATTATAAGAAATATGCAAGCAAACACTTTGCGCACAGAGCTCCTCGGGTTTGTCCTAATTAAGAGCTGTCTAATTAAATTACCGTCTTGGGGTAACCAATGACAATACTTGTTTCATTAGCAATGCAGGAAGAGTGATGGAGAGAAAATCCTTCCTGATTGCAGGATGGTGTCAATTGGCTAATTTGCTGCCTTCCACAAAGCACCTCAAACCGTAGGAAGGCGTTTTTCATGGTGTTAGATTAGTTAAGGCGTGTGCAAACGCTTCTGATATAGGTTGAGCTAATAGTGGTTTACTATTGAGCTATGCAGGTCGAGAATTGCATCTCGCCAGCGAGTGATCTCTCCAAGAAATTTATGAATGTGGGCAGTGGCTATCCACACTCCGATGGATCTGAGCTCTCGTTGCAGGACCATCCTATTATATCTGCAAGTGACAACCTGGAGAGAAGTTCACCTCTGAAAAAAAACTCTAGGGAGATGACGAATCAGTCAGAGGCAGACAATTTTCCCGACTCCAAGGACGCATCAGGGGACGTCCAGAGGGGCAAACTATCTCCTGATCTTCACGGAGTCTCTGACATTCGTCATAATTTCGATGGATCTGCGGGAGAAAGGTATATCTTTTCTCAATCCAGCCAGCCGCAGTCAGTCTCAGCATCTCCGAGTGCCATGTTCCCTTATCCGAGTCAACATGGACCAGCGCATCCGGCTTTTTCTATTGGAAGTCCCAGTCGTTACATGGCTCACCACCCGGTCATAACTAATGGAGCTTACAACAGCCTTTTGACCAACACTTCTCCGCAAGGCTACCCGGCAGCAGGTTACCCTTACGCGCAACAATATGGACACACTTACCAAGGAGCGGCTTTTTACCAGTTCTCCTCGGCGCAAGCGGGGCTGGTCCCGGGGAAAGCCCAGGTGTATCTGTGCAACAGGGCCCTGTGGCTTAAGTTTCACAGACACCAAACAGAGATGATCATCACAAAGCAAGGACGGTAAGTATCCACAGCGAGGCTCATCTGTGAGACACGTGCCTAAATATGAATTAGTAGAGTTTTGGGGCTAAGCGTTTTATCGGAAGGTAAATACTAATGGGAATAAACTTCAAATAGCAACTGTTTTTTTTCCAAAATAAAAAAATAAAGGTCTTTTGGCATTACACCAAGGTAAATTGCTTGTGATATAATGTCGGGACAGGGGGGATCGAATCTGAATTGTGTACGGTCAAAACGACCGTACACAACCTTTTTTTATTTTTTATTTTTTTTATTAATATTAACGCACGATGAATAAAATAACACATTCTAAATACGCTGCTATTTATTTTCCACAGACGAATGTTCCCCTTTTTAAGCTTCAACATTTCCGGCCTTGATCCTACTGCTCACTACAATATATTTGTGGATGTAATTCTTGCTGATCCCAATCACTGGCGATTTCAAGGAGGCAAGTGGGTGCCATGTGGGAAAGCAGACACGAATGTGACAGGTATGATGATTAAAACATCACTTAATAACGTTTGAGGCTGTATTAAGCACTTGTTGTGGTTTTACTTGACTGGGTTCAAATTTTAACTACTTGGTTAAACATTTGGAGTTAAAAATATTCGTGGCGCATTCATTTTTCTTTTTAATGTCGTTCAGTGTATTTTATTTTATTTCTCAGCTGTCTACATATTGCCGTTTCTCCGTAGGAAATAGGGTGCACATGCACCCGGACTCGCCAAACACCGGTGCGCACTGGATGCGTCAAGAAATATCATTTGGGAAGCTGAAGCTTACAAACAATAAAGGTGCCTCCAACAACACGGGGCAGGTAGCGCAGCACAAAATTCAATGTTTCAGTGACAGACTTTGGCATTTTTGTGACATTATTGTTTAATATAAATTGGTAAAAGTGTAACGAAAAATCAATTCACCCATGACTTGACATCCATCACTTGTTTACTGCTCAGTTATTAGGCTACTATGCTACATTTTCCCAGCATGGTTTGCTATGTGAGATTGATGATTTGTATTTTAATTTCAATAATGGATAAATTGAGGCTATCCTATACTGTAGTTTTCCAGTTCTGTGTTTGAATGTGTGATTTGTGAAATGTTTTGATTTTTTTCCCTCTCCAGATGGTGGTCCTACAGTCTCTCCACAAGTACCAGCCCAGGCTCCATGTGGTGGAAGTGAACGAGGATGGGACAGAGGACACCAGCCAACCAGGAAGAGTCCAGACTTTCACCTTCCCAGAAACACAATTCATCGCAGTCACAGCTTACCAGAATACCGACGTAAGATGAGTCAACGTTTGACAGACACACTTGCAAATGTCACCTATCCGAACAAGTCATCTAGTCTCACGTCTTGCTCTTAAAAAAATATTTTTTCTTAAAACAACAGAAAGATTCTGTCAAGTTGGGAGAGTTTAGATAATTCAGCAACCTTCTAGAAATAAGTAAATGATCTCAATTGTCCTGAAACAAGACTTTAAGACTCAATACTAGATTACATAACTTGTTAAAAATGACTTTGTTTGTAGTGTGCTGAGCTCCAAACACAAATATTTTGTGTCGCTCTAACATCAATGTTTTATTTTCCACAGATTACGCAACTGAAAATCGACCACAATCCATTTGCTAAAGGATTTCGGGACAACTATGACACGTAAGACATTTTTTTTCCGTGATCAGGGTTTTTAGCTTTTCCTTTGATATTAATAATCAAACTATGATGTTGTATGTATTTTAAATGATGCCTAATAATGATTTAAAGCGGGAAAATGAAGAAGAAATGAATCAGGGTATTGCTTATTAAAGGGCCTTAACACAAACTCGTCTCCTTAACACACTGCTGAATGAGCTCATTTAACTGAGAATAAGACAGATTTCAAATCTTACAGGCCCATGTAAAATGATGGGAAAATTGTCAGCGTGATTGGATTTTACAGCTTACACTGCGGTATCAATGGGAAATTTTCAAATTCACAGGTGGTAAATTATAACGAATTAATATCACATAAATGCCATTAGGCCGAATAATATGGTAATATCAAGTAAAGATAAATGTCTGTTGTTTTTAACCATGCTCATCCATCACGCCGTTTGGGCCTATTCCTCTTTGTATTTGTTGTCAGCCTCTCTTACTGCTAAAAATGTCCATCTTAACGAGTCAGTTAATCTATTATTGAGTCATGGAAATGTGTTTGCCAAGTAAAACAAGTGAAAAAAAAATCTGCCAGTGCGAGATAATTGAACTTGTTTGCAATGCAAATTCGCCTGTTTCGAGAATTTTTTTTGAAATGTTACAATATGTGGAAATAAGGCGGGTGACTCCACTGGCATCGAGATGTCACCCGATTCAAGACAATTGTTGAAACAAGGGCATTATCTCGCCCAGATGGAAGATTTTTCCCCCACTCGTTTAAAGACTCCATACTAGACTACAAAACTTATTAAGACGGACATTTTTTGCAGTGTAGCTTTGCCTTTTTAGTGAATTGGCTATAGCTTACAGTTAGCCTACGTTTGAAAATTGTCTGTTTTCTTTCCATCTTTTCAGTGTCTACACGGGTTGCGACATCGACCGCCTAACTCCATCACCGAGTGACTCTCCTCGTTCACAGATCGTGCCGGGTGCGAGATATGCCATGCCTAGCTCTTTCCTGCAGGACCAATTTGTCAGCACTTACGCCAAATCTCGCTTTCACCCTGGCGTGGGGACTGGTCCTGGCACGGAGCGCAGCGTCCCACTCGGCAACAGCTTGCTATCCCCGCAGCAAACCGAGGAGCCCACTGTTGCCACCCCCCCGCAGCGATGGTTTGTCACCCCTGCCAACAACCGACTGGACTTTGCTGCCT
>CABFOQ010000404.1:10675-40580 GCA_900660455.1 Gephyroberyx darwinii | reverse complement strand
GAGAGAGAGAGAGAGAGAGAGAGAGAGAGAGAGAGAGAGAGCAGGGAGAAGGAAAGACTGAGAGAAGTTTTCTGAGGTGAAGTATTAAATCAGGGTTGCTTGCTCTTTTTGAGACGGAGAACATTATGCTTTCAGTTATTAATTTTACTGAAGAAGCCAAACAGAATAAAGCTAAAAGGGTTTTGCATTTAGGGACAGTCAGGTGGATGAATGGAAGATAAGTTGGCTCCTCCAACGGTTGTGGCAAAATGCGGAGGGAAAATTCCATTGTTGAGAGGGGAATGAGAACGGAACAACAATAGCGCTGCATAACGATTGCCTGGGTGCCTGTTTGATAGACCCCCGTTCAGCCACGGGCCTACACACATGCTTTGGAGACAATTACCTGCACTGCTATCCTGCCTCCTCTTCTATGCCCCCCGTACGTGAAAGCTTTTAGCAGGAATGTTTTGTACCATTGTTAGGTGAAGCAAAGAAAGAAAAATCAGCCAAAATATTAAGATGAAGTATTGCACAATGAATCATTTTGCTGCATACCTCGGTTGACAGTGTCTGTTCATTGTGTGGGGCTTTCATTAGCTATCCTGTCTGTACATCGTAGAGGACATTGCTTCTGTTGGATGAAAACCTTGTATTTCCAAAAAGCCAGCAACTGACTATAAAATAATCCCATTTTCAGAGTGATGCCCATGTAATTTTGAAAATATGTAATGGGTTTTGAATGTGTTTCATAGATCTCAGGGTCATCAAACAACATGAAAATTACAAAGGTTTTCACGTTAGAGCTAGATTCTCTCTGTTCTCTCTTACAAAACTTTGCACTGAATTTTCTTGGAGGATTATCATTATGTCCTAATACATAATGCAATCACACTACCCAAGATCATACATTTTACAGCAGCAAAGTTGTCGTATTTTTAGGCATTTTAGAATTGAAGAGTTTCTGGTTTCTTGGAGAGACAACTGATTAGACACTTTAGAAGGTCAGTAGCAACCCAAAGCCAAAGTGATTAAAGTTGAGAGTAGTAGAAGTTAAGACAATCAAAAGTATTTGAAAGGATGTGTGAACTCCACCTACCTGGTGCTCTGTGGAGGTTAAAATAAATACTATAAAACCCAAGTCTGATGCCAGTATATTTGAGGTCCCTTGTGGCAGAGCCAAAATATAATACTTGCTAATTTAAACATTTTACCTGAACACTGATTACATTTACAAATCTCCTACGATGCAATATTCATATCACACAACCTCTCTGTACTCTAGTTGTGATTTGAGGAAGGTATGCTCCTTCCTCTGGCTGCCTTGTTTATTGGTGCTAATTTTGTTAGTTGTTAGTAGATGAAAAACTTTACATTACCTTTCATCTTTCCATTTTGAAAAAAATCCCCATTAAGTTGCAGGTACTCCAAATTTAGTGCGCAGTTGAAGAGGAAAAAAAACATCAATATAAGGGGTTTCAATGAGTTTTTGTCTACTTAAACAAGGCACCCAGAAACTTTTCAAGTGTGTGGTAATTGTTGTCATTAGACTAGACATCCATCTGGTTCGTTTGAAAGTTACCAGAATATGTGGCCTGAATTTGGAATAGAAACAAGAACAAATTAGGGAAGCAAACCAGCTTCTCTCAGGAACCATGACAGTTGACTGATTCCTTCTTCCACCTCGTCCATGTTACCAAGGCTCAGGATACGTTATCTTTTCTAGGACTTTGATCGATCTATCTATCTATCTATCTATCTATCTATCTATCTATCTATCTGTCTGTCTGTCTGTCTGTCTGTCTGTCTGTCTGTCTGTCTGTCTGTCTGTCTGTCTGTCTTTGTTCTGTATTCTTATCCTGATTTTTTCTCATCCTTGATATCAATCTTGACACAACCCTCCTTGTTTCATTCTGTGGCTTCCCAACTCATCACAATATAAATCAATACAAAATAAAATAACCAAACAGGTGTGAATTTACTTTTTCCCACATATCCAGCTTTTTCCAAAATACTGTACCTGGGTTGTCCTCACCTAGAGGCTAGTGTTTGTGAAGGGAAAGAGGTGGGTGGCCTCTAATAAAGGCAAACTACAGAGAAAAACCTGCTGGTGTTTCTTCCACAGCATTTACTGTTTTCACACCCAAGGCCATAGAACAGAACAGGTCAGTGAAGTGAATCATTACATCTTACTGGGTAGAGGAGCCAGGGGTGGCAGCACTAGGAAAGGGTTGTGTGCCTGTTGGTGAGAGTTTGTGTTTTTGTTTGTGTGTGTATGTGATAGTGGGCGTGTAAGCTTACACATACACATTTGTAGAGGTGTGTGTATGCACGCATGTGTCTTTGCCCAAGTCTGTTTGTGCATGATTGTGTGTAAACAAATACACATATGTGTGTGTGGTTGCCAGCCTATATTCTGTTTCATTAAAAGCTCTGGGGCGCTATAAGTCAGCAGTAGAACTCTCTGCTTTCCAACTCTTTGCCCACAAAGGCCAGGTTCCTCTGTTTAATCACAAAAACCATTGAATGGAAGTCTGCTTAACTGTTTCTTATGGAACAAAATCACAGCCTTCGATAAAGTTGTCATATCACATCCGAGATTGGATCTGTTGTCTAGCTGAGTGGGCATCAGGTGGGCGGTGTTTATTCTATTCAATAAGAAATCAATTCTCAATTCTCTGCCTCATTTGTCGCTAGTAGCATACTTTTGCAGAGCCTTGAAATCCTATTTAATAATCAAGCATGAAAAACTGTGGATAATAGACTATTATGGGATGCAATTGCAAAGGGGAAGATAAGCTCATCCAGTAATTGAAATATCATTCACATCGCATGTACTTAAGGACCACCATAGTGGGACTGCAGTTAATCACATAGAGGCCATATCTCATTATCTTTACCATGTTTTCATTTGCAGACAGGAAATGACTTAGAATGAAATTCACTCACCTGTCAGTGTAGAATTTGCTTACTTGTACTGTGATAAATGATTTGCTTTACATATAAGCTCATTTACTATACAGATTAGTTCCGTGAAGACATTTATTTGCCACCCACTATTGAAAAATAAATTGGAAGGCCTGCGCCCAGAAATGGCTGACAGACTTGGTTGGTGCTCAAAAAATTGACAGCTTTTACAAAATGATTGCTGAGATGAAACCAAATCATGATATGGGTTATAAAATAAGTTGTGAATCATCTTACAACCTCTGCCCATAAAATAGATCTTTTTGAGGAAATTATCATCTTTATCTTGCTGTTGATCCAGGTCAGGGTCATGGTGGTAACAGAGCAAGCAGAGCAGCCCAGATGTCTTTTTTCCCAAAGCAACATCCTCCAGCTCCTCTTGGGAATCTCTGGGATATCTAGTAAAGGACATTTGTGGAAAGGAGTCTCCATTTCCTTTTCCAGTTCATTGCTTTCATTTCCATCCAGTTCATTGCTTTTATTTCCATCTCTGTGCTTACATCTCATGGTAACCTCTTCAAAATGAATTGTTTCATGGCTCGGCTTGCTGAGCTTGTTATGACTGATCAAACAGTTTCTAAAGCTCCCATCAGTCGCCTTTGTCGCTCTTTCACTGCAAACGTTGTTGTTGTCAGTTTTTGTCACCACTATTTCTGGTTTCCCTACTTTATGGTTACCTCTTTAATCTTCATGCACTTTGTATGTGGCAGTGTGTTCGGCTGTGTTTTTATTCTCATTGTAAGTATATTGTTGTCTTAAAAGCAGGCATGGAGAGTGACTTACAGTGAGCGTAACAGCAGAAGTAAATAAATGGGAGGAGGAAAGCAAGAGGAAGAGGGAGACCATTCGGGTGTGTAGAAAGTGTCTGTCAATATGTCCCATCAATATCATTCTTTCCAGACAGGTAAGTAATGACAAGGGCTTTTAATGGGAGCTCTCCTACATACAGAGCTGATACACATCTGTCCAAGGCCTCATTTACTTCCTTGTCATGTCTTTAGGCAATTGATGGCAATTTTCTCTCCACCAACTCATACTTTTTTTTTAGTAGTTTTTTGTTGTTGTTTTCCATGGCAGTTATTTTGCTCCCACTGAGTTTCCTTTCATTACCATAGGTTTATCTCTGTAGAACGATATCTCAATGCTCAATCCCTGTCTTGGCTTAGAATGTTGTCACTCGTGTCTGGAAATGCTCTCTAGAAAAAATGACAATCTGTGCACTTCTGATTTGAATGAAAATGGAGTGCATGTTATATACCTCGGTGCAGTTTGCACTGTATTTGTAACAACAAGGAAATACAAGATTGGATAGGCTATAAAAATCTGTCTAAAAATATTTTGATTCATTACAGAAAAGTTTAAACAATGCAGTCGCAAGGAACTGGCAAATTGGTTCCCAAGACATTTGTTCTTTGAAGAGACTTGAATCCAACAAGTCTTGGCTGCTCCATTTTTAGGTCAGACATGTTCACACAGCAAAATATTGCAAAATACAAATCTTGAAAACAATGTCAAGAGCAACGGTGAGGCTTGTTTATGCTGCTGTTTGAAATTTTAATAGGTGTATTGTGGGCTATTGTCATTGTATTAGCTTTGATGGTGAAGCAAGGAATATATCTATGACTCGTGTCTTGCTTCTAGAACAATGGCTTGATGTTTAGGGATGGGTAAGAGAAAAAACAGCTGGTTCATTATTCACTCTGACAGATACAGAGTGAAGCAGAAATAGAGAATCAAAGAGAGAGAGAGAGAGAGAGAGAGAGAGAGAGAGAGATTGTTTTGAGGCATTACCCGTGGAAGTGTTTCCATGTAATGTCATAAGCTATTGTCTTCACATTGCTCAGCTCCCATTACCACAAGGAATGGCAGTATAGACATCAGAAAGGGATACATTCTGGCCAGCAACCAGAGTAAGAGCCATGTGGGAAAAGGTTAAATTAAGATTGAATCCAGTCCATCTAATAAGGGAATTTCAGGCTAACCCTCATCATACTGTTTTTTAATACACAGCTGCTGAGTGGATTTTGTCAGCAGGCAAAGGATTGGTACACATCTGTTACAGTATTATGCCATGCTGGTGTATTCTGCCTTTAGCTTATCAATCTAACCAAAAGCCAATGAAAGCCAATGGTCAATGAAAACACATTTTATCTATTCAGAACATAATAAATATCAAGGTAGGTATTTGGGGTGTAGTTGACTGATGTAGCCTTTGGTCTCCCCTATTTAACCCTGTTTGAACTTCATATTCAACATTCATATTTTGGCAACAATGTTACATTTTATTAGTTCATTTACACATTTATGACTTTCCATTAGGAAACTAAATAATGCAAAATGTGTGTATATGTATATAGCATGCATCATGAATGTTTCCATTGATTCTGTAGCACTTCTTTTCCAAGACAATTTCCCCTGTGTTATTTTGTCTCATCGTTTTTCCCTTGTTCTATTTAGCTGGGAAACTTTTGGCACCAATCACCAGCAAATGATCATGCAGTGACGATGGTCATTTGTATGATATTTCACCATTCATATCAGCAAGGCACACAGCTTTGAACGACAACAATGATTTGTGCTCTACTCAATCACCACAGAATAAGCATGCAAAAGTAATCACATTAGCATAGAAATCTAAAGGAGAAGTACTGGTAATGACTTATTTGGCCTGAATTACTGACAACAGAATAGTTTTGTCTTGTGTACAGATTATGACAGATGTGCAATCAAACATTTATGAGCATTGAAAAGAGTCACTACTAATTCATTAGTCAGCTTTGTGTTACACATATTCTCTCCTCTTGTATCTTCCAATCTATCTTAAATGGATTAGATAAATAAAGCCATATAAACTGCAACTGCCGTCTGTTTTTTGTTTCTATATAAAAAGAACAGGCTTTGTGTTTATTGTGTTGGAGTCTGGCACAAAAGCTTCATGGGTATATATGTCTGCACAATACTGAGATTGTTTTATTTGGGGTATGGGGCTCTATTGACAACTAAAGCACTGTCACATCCCTCATGAAGATTTTAGGCAAAATAGAGGAAGGTCTCCTCAATATGTACTTTGCATTACTTTTTTGGTAATTTTGCAGCAAGGCACCCCACTAGAGGGAGTATTTACCTTTTTCCTTTTAGTTATTACCACCTCACACTCCCCAGCCTTTGTAGATCATCTGGGTATATGAGAGTGGAAAAGCTTAGACAACAAAAATAAATAAGGTACAGGTTGTTTTATCCACTGTCTTACCTGCATTAAAAGGGTGCATTCACACTGTGACAACTGTTGTCACTTCCTCTTGCTCTGGTCGTGTGATTGGCGAGGGCCCCCTTCTCTAGCTTGGTGGCTGTGCAGGACACTGTTATCATGCTGAGGCTGAAGGTGCTCCCATTCTACAGTTGTCACAGGCGTTCCTGGTATCTGGAAGTGATAGGGCCGATAAGACTGATTCAGCTGATTAGCTGGTCTGCTGCTCTTGCAGTGCTGCTGCAGGTCATTTCATGTGGGCAGCACACCCAGAAAGCCTTTGTTATCCAAGAGTGCTATCTGACAGCTATCTATTCTGCACTAAAAGCTTCCCTCCTGTATACTCACTAAAGTTTTTTCAGGGTTACAGGATTGCATGCATAGTCAACAATAAACATATTCAATGACATCCAAGTGGCCAATCAGATGCCAGTATTGCTCTCACCTGGTGTAGATGCCATAGCCTTCCAACCCCTTAAGGACATAAAATCCCATCTCATTCAGAACATTATAGCATATTAAAAGGTGTTAAGGAAATCTTTAAAATTAAGTTCCTCATTCATTCCATTTGGGTAACGACTTTTAAAATGAAAGATCCAAAAGGACCAAGGAAATTTAAATTACCTGCTCTTGAGCCATATCTTCTCAATGCCTACTTTTAAAAAACGGCAGACCTAGGATGCTTAGTTTCTTTAAAGTGGCAGGCGACAGGATTTTTGACATCCTCTCCCTTAATGTAACTGCTTAGTTCAGTGATTTGGTCTTTCAAGGTTGTGGACACACTAGAGGATAATTGGGGAGATCGGAGGCCTGGTCGGAACCAATACCACACATTATGTAGTAGTGTAAAGCATTTTTAACCATATCAGACATGTTTGATATTTACAACAGCTGGAGGGGTTGTGAATTGTGTGGGGATCACAGATTCATCACAGAGACCGTCAACAGCCAATTACAGACAAGTTTATATTAATGATAATTAATGGTAATAATGTCATGTAATAATGTGGGGATGACGATTTCGGAACCCCTTGTCCTACAGTGAATATAAATTACTGGCCTAACTATCATTACTGTGATACCATGTTGTTGCCTAATCGTCTAGTGTGAGCATGTTTTGTACGACTGAGAGACAAGAAAATCTGTGAAACCTGTCGTTATGTGTGTGTGATGTAATGTGTTTTCAAAATCTATCAGGATTTTAAAAGTCTTTTAGCGTAATCCTAGCCTCAGGGTTCACATTTTCAAACAAACCCACACAAGCTAATCACTGGATTAAGCCTCACTACCTGGACTCTCCTGCTGCACACGTCAATCTCATTCTGATTCAGATTGGCTGGGGGAGATAATCGAAATAACAATCCTAGAATTGCAAAAGGTAGCAGATTTGAGAAAAATACCTTTTCCAACCTAGAAGGGTATGAATAATTTAACATTAATGAATAAACAATCAGCGTTTATAATTGTGCCATTACAGTCACATACGTGTAACATGATATGTGATTTTAGATTAAAACTGCCAGTACCAAAAAATCTATGCAGCATGTCATTCATTTCCTTCTGTACCTCCAGTCAGGAAGGAGCTAAATGCTAACGCTAGAGTATGTCACACAAAAATTATTTATTGATATTAAAACACTCCTTCTATCTCTCTGCTTTAATGACTATACACTTATTTTCCTAGCACCTCTCTCTTGCATGATCTCTCACTCGTTGGTCAATGTAAGGGCACAGCCCTGCTTTGCACACATTACTACTGGTTGCTTGTTATTTCAGTGATCTAGGAATTTGAGTTTATTCTGCTGTTGACTTTACATTTGAATAATTTCAAGTTATTGTATAGTTTTTGCTAATGCTGAAATAATTCCCATCAGTAGTCTCATGATTAGCATGTAAGTTTATTTATTAGTCAGACTAGCATCATTTTTGTTAATTTCTTCTGAAACACCCCTTCACACCCTCTACCTACTCTAACTGTTTACACATACCTTTTTTTTTTTATATATGTAAGATTCATACCTACAAGAGTTGGCAAGCCTAAAATTGAGAACTCAATACTTTAACATCTGAATTCCGAATGCTAAACTATGTTAGACCACAGCAAAACAAAATATTTTATTATTGACATTGGCACAGGGGAGTGGTGACTTGCACTTTATGATTTGGGGTAATTTGCACTTCAGATTATTATGGGAGAACAGAGGTAAGGTGGTGGAGATCTCAAAAAAAAACTACGTCTGCTCTTGCAGACAGTTTTTATCAGAAGTCAGATTACATCACTCATGTGAATCACTTAAATATATTAAACTAACTTATAAATTATTAGTGACATGTTACATAATACCCATAAGAGAGTCAAGCAGAGGGGAAAATCACCAGAGGACCATCAATATTGCATTTTTTGACTACAGCCAATGTATTTGCTAGGATGCCATCATGTCTCTATCTTGTCCTTTTGAGCTCAAGGTCATAGTTCATGCTTACAGAGTGTAGTAACATTATGAAAAGGGAAGGACAAATAAAGGGCACAATGGATGTTATGTGGCATTAAATCTACATTTCCATTTTCTTGAGAGCATAAGTCCATAAGTATGTGTTACTTCAAAATGAATGGGCTAGTTGAAGGAGGTTGAAGGTTGAAACATGAGTAAAAACTTTTTCATCAACTGTTTTGCTCTGACAGACTTTGTTGGTGGTGTAATATGCTCTCCAAAAATAACTGATGAATTGTTTTGACTCACAGCCACTTCAGAGTGCATAGCAATCTGTTGAGAATTGGAGCGTTGTGACAATGCAATCAAGATCTTTGTTTATTGTACACGCACTTGGCCTCTTAATGCAGTCTACAACACTGCATAAACATAGGTTGTGTAGTTGTGTTGAAAGCCACATATCCTTTTTAAGCAACATGAAGCAATATGTATGCTATGACTACGAAGGCATTCATGGCTGTAGAACAAATGCCCATTTTTGTCCCCCAGTGTGTATTTCCACTTGATGATGCAGCAAATTTAACTCCAAAAGGGCACTGCTCCAGAATTTAGCAAGGGAGATGACCCCTGAGTTGATTTTAGCCCTATGTTCTCCCCTGGCCAAGTGCCCCACTGCCCCATGATTGAATGCCAGCTGACATCTTTTCAATAGGTTTGTCACCTTTTTTCTGTACTCTTGAATATACATCAGGGCAGCTTGTATCTCAGGAGAGGCGTCGATCCTTCCTCCTCCCTCTATTTCTCTGATACTGTCTTTAAGCCGCAGGGTGCCTCCTTTTCCTTGACAGATGGGAAATGGGTAGGGAGAGCTGAACTTGCTCTATAAGCCCTCTGGTTATGACAGAAGTAACTTTGTGTATAATACACTAATAGAAACAATCTGGAACTCTCCAAGTGCATGACTGTTAAAGTTACACGATCAGAGTTGCCGGATTGTGTCAGTGGAACCGTCTTAATTTTGCTGAAATGTAGACACAAATTTCTAACAGCCCAAATGGGAGGTTTTGAAAGTTTGTATCTGGGCCATTTTCCTGCCATTGTTCTCTCCCTTGCTGAATCTTGTCTGCTACAGACAGAACTAGTTTCCACATAACTTGACATTTTATTTGCAGTCATATATTATTTTTCTGAAAAGTAAAGCACTACACGAGGATACAAAGTGATAGTGGCCTACCACTGTTTACGAAAGATATCATGCTCCTGTAATGACAGAACAACCACAGGAACCTTTATGTGTGTAGCAAGGTGAAAGATATGGAAAGACGCTGACTTTGACTATCAGTGAGCCAATGGCCTTTGACAAAACCGGTTTGGGGATGATGGATCTGGCTAATGAGGTCTGACTAAGGAAATGACTCACCTTAAAGCCACTAACAGCCTTCACAAGCGCTTCAGGCTGCCGGTAACTCAGAAGAAAGGTGGGGGTTTTGGACACCAGTGACATTACAAATGAATTTAATGACCCTCCTTTGGCTTAAAGAATTGTCAATAAAACATATTAAATATTATGGTCAAAAACTTCCTCATGTATTGAGTCATTCCAAAAATCCAAAGAGAATATTAGTGATTATAAATTGGCAAACAGTAGGGATGCATTTTCTCCATCCAACTATCAAACAGTGGTCCAATGTCCCAACAGTCTTATGGAGCAACCAAAGTCATTACTGCTGCTGAATCGTACTATCTACTATCTATTCTGACAGAGGACCTGGTGTGTGTTTACCCTTGAGATGTCTGACCAGATGTGTGTGAGGTCTCAGTTGAGTGGGGAGAGGAGGATTCCCCTGCTGATGCAGCACAAGTGTTACAATGCACACATTCTTCAATTAATTCTCCTCAGAGGACTGGCTATTGAGGAGAGCAGTTAGAGTTAGTAGATACAGAAGAGGAGGCAAGAGGGCTGCGCATGAGAGAACGATGGATCATAATAGTGTTTTGGTTTGTTGGCCACCTGCACTGAGAGATGTTATTTCTAAATTTGTCAGTTGCCTTGCCTAAAAGTGGCCTGTAATTGACAAAAACAAAATCGCAGTTCACATTATATGAGTAAGCTATCCCATAAGAATAGAGGTACAACAGACAGAAATGTCTTGTAAAGAGGTAATATTTCACAATGCAAAATACTGTAATAATAATTCTCAGCACCTGGTGAAGTAATCGTTGAGAATTGATCAACAAATCTTTTAAACCCCTGCAGATACTGTGCAAAATAGGCACATGTACAAAAATCTGTAAAAGGAAGATGCTTTCAATGAAATTTAAAGTTTCTAAATATCCAGAAATTGACTATAACGAGCAGTAATGTAAAACACTAATGCAGAAAACAAAAAAATACAAATTTATATTACAAAATCTAGTGTGCTTTTGCACAGTTCTGTATGTTATGGTCATTTTGAGCTATAGGGCAGTGTAAAACCTACTTGCTCTCCTTTAAGTGTTGAAGTTTAAGTTGAACTTGATGAATCTGTTGAAATATAAGTACAGTATATAGTTTTTGGAATCAAATGGCAAAGTGTGAATACATGAGCCCTACCAATGACTTTTGAATACACCTTAACTGGACCAAAGCTAATTATTCCATTAAGCTCTTCAACGTCCAGAACAGCCATCCTGGACTAAAGAAAGAACAACCTAACGAAAATGTAAAAATAAGTGGTAGTTCTTGCTCAGCAAAGACACAGAACAGAATAGAACATTTGTCTCTTTGCCATTACAGAGGATGTCAATCTGACAGTTTTACCACCAAATTACTTTTCCACCACTTACTGAAACTCAGATTGAGGTCTTCTCCCCAGGAAAGTCATATGTCAACCTACAAAGGCTAAGCGTAACAAGCTGTCCACAAAAAGTCGGAGGCTATTCTAGGCCATTCTGCATTGCTTATTATGAAACAAGAAACAGACTGGAGAATACTCTGGGAGTTGTTGGTGAAGTCAATGTGACCACTAAGTTTCTTGATCACAGCTCTCCTCTCCTCTCCACATCCAATTCACACAGAGTATCTTATGCCCTTTTGTCCCCTGCGGCCTTCTGCATAGCTCATTTATGAAGTCTGGAAATATCTGCCAACTCGGCTATCCCACCAACCTCTCCCTAAAATAACCGTGGAGGGAAGCGTGGAGGGGCCTCAGTTCGTTGTGCAGCAACAAAACCAGGTCATGTCTGTCCTCTTTAGAAGAAGACTGGACAATTTAGAACCCAGGGGGTGGATGTCAACAATAAGTCTGGTCAAGTACACGGAAAATGTTTTCCAAATGAAAGATGCCCTTTCTGTGTTTTCTGTCTTCCTGACATTCAAATGAAGAAATTGAAGTAGAGGAAATTAATTTTGCAGTGAAGACAAATGGAGGATGGAAGAGTCTTAAATTATGGGAAATAGGATGGCAGAGAAATAAAAAAAAAATGAAAGTAATTTAGCTAGATAGAGAAGTGAACTAAAAATTTCTTCTTTGCTGCAGGCCTCAGAGAGCATGAACATTCTGATAATCCCAGTCCTTTTCTTTGTGATTTATTTTGGAATATTATCAGGAAGGCCACATTGTACTTGACTGGTTGTTAGATATCCTTACTCTTAAATAGTCCTCAGAGTAACCTCCTTGTATTTTCTGCTCTCATTCAGCCCAACTATGAAAACCATGGACTGTGCATTAGTCCAGTGCAACTTGAAAATCATAATTTATGTTTGTTGCATAGTCATCTGCCTGGAGAGGAGAACAAATCATTCTCAGCGGCCTTATTTCACAAGCCTGTATGGGTGCTTTACTTATTAATGCTAGTGAATCGCTACAGGGGAGTATGGTTACACAGTATGAAGCAGTCTAGCAATTGAAACATATTGTGTTCCACATCACTAATTGCCACCTCCTCTCACCATCAACTGCAGATATTCACACTGGATATGTTTACATGCACAGAGTACTCTGGCTACCGGTTAAGCTGTTTTTATGCACCTTTGATACCCTACGACGGAGGATCCCTGTTACAATGACTAACAGAATATTCAACCTGTGGTATGAAAAGATGTGGCCGCCAGCTACCCTCTCCCTATGTGAATGAGCAATATTAGGCTACTTCTAGTACAGAGGAAATGGGGTTGAGTATGAGTATGAGCTTAACCAGGTTAATTGAGTAACCAGGTTAAGAATGGAATTCTCCATGCATGTAAACATAGCCACTATGATTTCAATCCAGCTTGAATCCAACTGTCCTACTGGTGACCGTCCTCTTTATTGGAACCACAAAGAGCAAAAACAAAAGAATTGTTTGAGTTTTCCTGCTGCACATAATTAGCATCACTCACATTGGCAACACAGTTTAAGCAACATTTGTTTATAAAATCAAGGCTATTTCTGAATTTTGTAATGTCTTTTGTTCAATTCAATTTCAAGAATTTGAACAGCAATCCTGGAGGACCTTGGTGTCGAGCCACTGCTCTCCACATTAAGAGGAGCCAGTTAAGGTGGTTCAGGCACCTGGTAAGGATGCCCCGTGGTAGACCCAGGAGACGCTGGAGGGACCACAATTTGCACCTGGTCTGGGAGTGCTTGGGGATCCCCCAGAAGGTGAAAAGGACGTCTTAGGATGCATTACTTGCCCTGGCGTCTAGAAAATGGATGGATATGAACAGTTTGGGGAAATTTAGCTGGTTTAATCAGAGATTTGACTTGTTTCTTTTGTTCTTATCTTTTATTTATTATTTTGATTGCATAGTATTACATTTTATTTTTTATGTCCTCTGTTGAAAGTATGCAGAGTTAATCTAAACAGACCTGCTCTTTGTGGATTTTCTCTATATAAATAAAGGTATCAAAAAGCAGGTATGATCAACATGCTGACACTTGTACTTAATTCCTGAATTATGCAATGGCAAAAAAACAAATGTTTGAGAGCCTTTTGCGCACAGCAATCAAGCCTCTCTAAATATTTGTCTACATAATGCAAAATAGCATTTAAGCACAAGGGAGTAAGGCTGCCAGACTGCTGACAGTGTGATACAATGTGATTGCAACATTCAGCTACATACCTGTAAATTGCTTCATCAAAGTGGTGTGAAGTGTCTGTCTCCATACTCTACACATACATCTACATGGACCATTTTGCTCTCTCTCTAGTTTATTAATATTATAGTTTTCAAAGGTAGTTGCCTTGAAGTAGTTTTTAAAGTAGGGTTTTCAAGTAGGTTTTAAATGAGGCCCACAGCTTTTTACCTAAAAAGTGTAAAAAGCTGAAACCAAGGAATCTCAGAATCTTTCCATAACAAACCAAGTTCAAATTGGTGCAGTCAAAAAGCAGTTTGGTACTGCCATGCCCATGTAAAGTGCCTCACATATAAAACATCATACTAATGGCTTCTACTCGGACTAATAATAAATATTATTGATTTCAACAATAGTCATATTTTATAATTATTTAGAGCACAAAATTCAGTATAAAGTAATCAATTATTTAATGTAGTTAGATTTCCGTTTCACTGTCCGAGGGTCGACCACTGACACTATTCTATTCTATTCTATTCTATTCTATTCTATTGTAACCATTTATCCTGTTTTTAGTTGGACTGCTGTATCTGTCAAGTACACCATGCTAAGGTTTGGACAGGTAAAATGTTGTTTGGAAAGGCTTACCATTGACTCCTTGATGCCTGTTGCATTTTATGTCTGTGGATGAAAACAATTTAATTCTTGATGTCTAGAACATTGGGAGTGTTTTGTTTTCAGTGTGGTTTACACATTGATTAATAATGGATACCAAGGTTACAGTCAGGAAGTCTTGATCTCTCGTTACACTCTTTCCGTGTGTGTGTGTGTGTTGAGAGAAAGTAAGAAAGAGAGAAAGAGGGACATATCCCATATACATTGTCACTTTTTATATGGTGAATTAATAACTGAAAAAACTTTTTATTTATTATTTACTTATCATGAATAACCCTTGACAGAGCTACATATATATATTTTTTGCCTTTCATTTCTTTTAATAATTAATTAACCCATATCTGAATCAATGTTTTCCCTAGGAGAGTGCATAAAGGCTAAATAACTTTAAGGACTTTTATGTACAGCTGGAATCTGGTGGTAAATTGAATAATTGTTGCATCCAAACATCTCAATTTCCATCCAAGTGAAGTTTAAAAGATGCAATTTTCTTTTATACAATTCTCCCAAAGACCAATGCATTGTCCATTCTTGTGATGCCACTTTTACAAAGGTAAGAGCATCAAATCTGATAGCAATATGACCCATCTCACATAAAATATGAAACATAACTAATTATTCACCACAGTCTAATCAACAGCAAGTGCCAACTGCAATGAAATGCACATCTGATTTAAATGTCAAAGCTTATTTAAGCTATGTGTGCATCAGAGATATCATGGCTTACCAGCAGTTCTAATCCTTGTCTTAACCAAATTAGACAATATATATGTGGGCAGAAGGTAAATGTTTGGCACATTATGTCTTACGTCTTACTTGGCTCAGAATAAAGGCAAATTTCCAACAAAACATAGACCCAGAGTTTTGAGGATCTCTTCTTGGGGTTGGGCAAGGAAACATCTCCTCCTATTCCCGTCACTCAAGTGGGGCTCCAGAGAGACTACTCTGAGGGTTTCACCAGTTATAAGCACACAAACAAATTTCTGCCACTCTCCTAAGGTGGTATACTCTGGCATTTGTATGGATTATCTTTTAAAGGGAATTAATCAGGCTTCAGTGACTAAGTGAACAGCATTAAGGAAGAACACTAAAGCCAACTATATATTGTGTCTCTACAAGGTTTTTCTTCAAACTTTGTCCCTATCTTCCCTCTCTGCTAAGAGTGCTGTATAAGAGGAAATGTGAGTTGATGGCATTGAGTAGACCAGATTTGTTAAATGTGAGGGGCATTGGTATGTCTGTCTCTCATTAAGGGCAAATATGTGTTTGTGCCAAAACTCCCCTACACACATACAAATTCATTTTTGCGTGGATGAATTTTTGGATAAGATTCACTGCTGGCAGATCTGAATGGCCTTGGACAAAGCCAGGGGGGGGGGTGTAATTTGGGAGTACATTTTTGACACCGCTCAACGAAGTAGTGCATAGTGAACAGATGCTGAACTGAAATGGGTTGATGAGGCTAGTGCTGCTGGATGCAATTACATGTCAACATTCTCTGATTATGTTCTCAGGAAAAGAAGACAACCTGCTAGAGAGGAGAGTGAATGCGAAAACTGAGAGAGGACATTCATCTATCCCCCCATCCTCCCTTTGATGGTCAATCACCACAGGGAGTTGATACAGAGTAACACACTCACACATTTTTCCAATTGCTCATCCAGTACTCTTCCCAATAGCAAAAACAAAACAGTTGAGATCATGTCGGGTAAAGGCACAGACAAATAAACAACATAGACCTTAGATAAATCTCTCCAATGTTTCAAACGTCTTCAGGATTTCTTAATGGCTAATGTCACTTTTGCTAATGAAGTGAATTCAAATGAATGTTAGCTCCCTAATTGATAATTGATTGGGTGGTTATAAGGCGGGATGTATCAAAGGATGAGTCTCCAACATCTCACTCAAGTCACTATTAATAAACACATGCTGTCATTCCCATGAGAGGCTAGCCTGTCTGTCTCCTGACAACCCATGAAGTACCGGCCAGACTGACAACTCATTTGAGCAGGTACTCTTTGCTTTGATTTCTAACCCCAACCACTAGATGCACCTTAGTCATCCCTTTATGAGTAAATGAACTCCACTTTGTCTACCTTGATACCTGCTTGTCAGCTTTTGTGAGCCATTAACTGGTGCAGTCAAGACAGAGATGTATGAATGAAATGCCCCAATGACTGCACTGACAGAACAGCCCCGTTTTGCTGCGAAGGCTTGGCTTCCTCCTTGAAGATGGCAGACTCCTGGCATTGATAATTGGACTTAAGGTTCCCTCCTATTATGTGCTTGTCGAACAGCAATCTAACACTTTGCCATCTGTTTGTGTTAGTGTTAATCATATCTATTCTCCTACGTTATTGTTCCAGATGGCTTCTATAATTGCGTTGTTTCTTCTGCAGATGTTTTATGGGGCGGTTTAGGAGCATAGCCAGCTCTGGGTTGATAAAGCACTGGAAAGTTTAATGGGAAAATAACCATTTTCACAGGCAGGTTCCAAGTTTTTGTCACTAGTCACACAAACAGTGTAATTGTCACTAATGGGCCAGAGTAACCATTGGACGATTGGGGGCCATATTAACATTTTTCTGCAAACAGAGGGGGAATCCAAATTTAGACTGTGGCAGTGGCTGGAACCAGCGTGGTATGAAAAAATGAATCTCTTGGCATTCAGTGTGTAGCAAGACTTCCAAATGTTCATTATGCAGGGATTTCTCATTATTTTGGAGAGAGTGGAAGCATATACTACAGCTGCAGCAATAGCAGCTATAACAATAGCAGCAGGAGTTTCAGTTCCAGGGATTAAGTTCTTGTAGAGATTCGCTTGCTATTCTGTTTGTTTTACAGTATATCAAGTGGAACTATCCAGAGCATACTAACTGAAACTGTCTCAGTCTTATGAAGGCAGTAGCATTCCAATAGTTGCACTATTTTGCGAAAGATCAGCCATTAATTTGAAATGTCATATAACCTTTAAGGCTTATGAGTAAAATATGAGACAGCGTCGGTATAGGCTGCTTCCTCTGTGGGATACTGAAACGTAGCCTATTTTCCCTAATCGCCTGTGTGTGCACAGCCCCGCTGATTCGATCTGAATTTGACAAATGTTGCTGACTAGAGGAGGACAGCTCTGGCATCCTACATGGCAATTTTGAAAACGGCCTCATTTTCCTGCGCCATTGTCTGCATAGCAATACTCCCGATGAACTGAAATCACATTATTGTGCAGATACCTGGGCATCAGCTGTGCTGTTTAAGACAGCGCCAGGGGAAATGGGGGTCACCAGACTCACTCGTTCTCTGATTCATCTACTCAGACAAGGGCAAAGGTCAGATCACGATGATTGCTGATCATCTGAGCTTCCCTTACAGCCAATCAATGAGAAAATGGTTTTAGGAATAGGTGTGGAACAGGTGTCTATGGGTTTAGGTAGGCATGTGGATTATCTATTATAACTTTGAAATGTAGAGTGTAAATCATACAATTACTATTCATTATTGATAATTAGCAATAATTAATTCTGTTTGTTGAGTAAATCCTGTTATGGATGTCAAGTGAGGAGCGGAGTAGTCATCTAAACACACTTCAAGAGAAACTCTGTAACTAACAGTAGGTGCATTTCTTATTAAAGTTGATTAACTTCAGTGGATGAGTACCACTATCTCCACTAACAGTTTTCATTCAGCACATTTCTCTCTACTTACTTCTCATTATTTAATGACAATGGAATTGCAGCTATTATTGTCCCATTAAAATACCAGGCAGTGACAAAAGAAAGTGGCAATACAATACTGATCCTACAATAAAAAGGCGTAGCAAGCCATCTCTTGTTAGGAATCTCATTTCCTTTGTGCTCTCTGAATCAACTCCCGAATCTATTTAATTGAATCATGTATAATTCAAAAACCTTACAATCCCACGTATTTGTGTGAGGCACAACTGCTGTAGTCGGCATTACATACAAAGGCAAGTGTAAATGCCCATGTAGCAGATACAGTTTTCATGACATTACTAATGAGGCTGCGAATGTCTCCAGGATGGATGAAGCTGACAATGAGGAGGCTGCGGGAGGGTGGCAGATTGCAAACTCACATCACTGTTAGCACTTGGACCTTGAGATGTTGTAAACTGCACACACACACAAAGATGTACATTTAGGAATGCATGCACACACCATGCTGGGACAGACGCATGCACACACACACACACACACACACACACACACCAATAGACTCAATGGTATTTTCACACAACAGAGTAATTCCTGCTCCCATGGCCTCATGTCAAGGTTTCATACCTTAACATGCTATATGGCAGAATCCGCTGCAGGAAAAAAAAGGCAAAGAGTAATAGGCAGGATTGGCGTTCATGAGATTCAATAAAACATGGGGTGATCAGAGTGGGTTGAAGAAGGACAGTAAAATGAAGCAGCGCAATGACATTATGAAGAGCTGAGAATCTGCAATGGTTCAGGGTACATGAAATGGAAAATCACTAATCTTTGGCATCATAATAGCCCCCCAGACAGGGAGTTTTGTCACCATTTGTGGCATAGCTGGTGATTTAGGAGAGATACAAATTCATATAATGTGCTATAGTAAGTGCATGTATAGGGCAGAGGGAGAAAATCCAAGGACTCAGCATAACATGGTGGTTTTGGCCTTACAAAAAATGTAGGGGCAAAAGACATGCCACTCCAATCTATTATACATGCCATTGTGATCAGAGACAGTAGTTGTGAGATAGCAGAAGTTAAACGTACTGTTCATTTCAGTATGTGCAATTGCCTAAAAGGGCATGTTTTTTTCAGTCTTTCCCTTAAAAAGCAAAGATTGTTACCTCAGTGCTATTTTGTTGGATTACTCCTGATTCAGCGTTTTTGTTTCAACAGCTCAACAACCTGCTGTATTTGCCTTTTTCCACCAATCAGATCAAAGAGTGAAACATGCTTACGGTATCGCTTTTAAATCACTTTATCGTGTACTACATTGAGAACTGTCAATACAATTGTTGTCAAAGTAATGTAGTTACACGCTTTTTGGCCTGGAAACAAGTGAAAAGAAACTAACACCAGGGGACTCAAATGAAAGTTGAATGAACTATGTTTTGAGGAATTTTTGTCTCTATTTCTGTTGGTACTGTTCAATCATCGGAGGGAAAGTTAATTTTGACTGACGGTGGTTCAGGAGGTGAACTCCTTTTTATTCCATCACATAAGGCTAGTACTATGTCAAGGTCAGTGGCTTGAAGCTACAATGTAACAACCGCAATCGACAAAAAATGCCCACAATATCACCAAGAGGTAAGATGTTCGCAATCATTTCATGAATTATTAATAGAAATGAGAAATCACTCAACATCCTGTCCTTTTCAGATAAGCAATAAGCCATTATGTATGCAAAGTGATATCAGTGTCTTGGGGACATCCTTCAGCCCAATGAAACTGTCTAATAGCAACGATGGACCAAGATATACACCTATTATAACCTAGTCTACAGATAGATTTGCATTGGTTGAAACATACTGGTTGAATGAATCATTCCAAATATGACCGTAAGTTTTTTTCTCATTTAAACCTTCAGATTTTCTATTCACTCATAGTATTTGTTACACTGCAGCATGGACTTTATTCATTGTTGCTAAGCAGCTAAATAGATGCCAGAGATGGTTCAGGTTCAGGTTACTGTAAGAAAAAAATATGACAATCTGATTTGTATTGACAGGAAAGGAGAGGCCAACTGTTTTAATGATACAATATGGATTTTTCAAAATGAGTTCACATAAATCTTTCAATGGTTTACATGTCCTAACTATGAGAATATTCCCTGTGTCTGCAGAAAGTGCGGAGGTAGGAACAGCTTTGCAGTGTTGACAGCCCAGGACGCTATTCGCACACTGAGAGACCCATTCATTCCAGCGAGATTGAATTGCAAAAACAGTGAATGTTTTGTATGTGATGTGGCTACACTGAAAAGGCACTTCTCTGAGGATACTTGCAGCTGTCAGAAGTAAACATTCAAATGTTTGTTTCCACTTTATTACATAGTGTATTTGCACCTCAGTGTCATCATAACAACTTATTTGCCCTCTCTGTCAGTAGCTGCACTATAACTATGTGATGGCAAGATTTTGCTGGTGCTTCGATGGCATTAAACCAGTAGACATTGACATTTGTTCTATGTTTCAGTGTTTGGTAGGTAATATGTTATGTTAAAAGGATAATGCATCATATATAAGGATACAATGAGAGTAAGCTATCTGAGAAGATGAAATGTTGCTAAGTTTCTAAATGAGCTTATTATCAGCGGAATCATAGCATACACAAATATGGGGCGTTATTATAAGGCAGCTGGACCATTCTATACAGAGGGAGATTTGGTCTGACCTCATTAGTGGGAGCATATGGAGGTAGACCTGTGCACCAGTTTAGTTTCAGTGTGAAGTTTAGAAGTGGGTCTAATTAGTAACTTACAAAACATGCTGACATACATGATAAAAAGTCAACAAGGCCTCACATACAGGGCAAAGGGACAAGGCATACTATGGAAAATAGATGATACATGTGACTCTTTACACTGCTCACCCAAACACTTACTTTAAAAAAAAAAAGTTGCTGCTATATAAGAGTGTCCGGTCTAAACTGTAATTCCAATTCCGTGATCCTCATAGGGTGCTGTTAGTTAGCAGTATTACTGTCAGCTTAGCTCTGACAGGAACCAGAAGAATGACATACAGGAAATCAGCCTTCCAGTAAAGGCAGGTCTTCTGGGAAACGAAATGGAACTCCCATTACCACCTGCAGTGCTAAACTGGCAGACATTTCCAGAGCTATCATTGCCTGGGTGCATAGCCTGCAGAATATAGCACTCGGTGCTTCGATGTCAGGGATTTGCAGGAGGGCTTTGATGATGCCCTGGGCTATGGTGCTGTCAAGAACCCCAGGGGAGCCAGACAGAGGAGGGAAGCTTTCAAAAGGTCCAAAAATTACAGGGGAACTACTTTTAAGGTCCCTAAAAATCATCTGAATCATCAGATGGGAGGGAGGCAGGGTGTAGCAGAGGGCATGCATTCATTATGTTGTGCAACAAGTGTGACATTTTAGAGTCAACATTTAGTGCATTTTATTACAAAAATTAGTGTCTTGGGTTTGGGACTTGACTTATATATATACACATGTATATGTATGTGTGTATGTATACAGTATGATATAGATCATAACATCATCTGTACCTGTACCTGATTTCACAGGTGTACATCTCTTAGTATCAATCTCTTTCTGTTTCTCTCTCTTTCCCATTCACTCATTTGCTGACATACTGTACATCGTAGCTCATATGTGGAGCTAATAATTTCCAAGGCCATGATTTATAGACCCATTTTGCTAATAAAGACTGAGTAACAACCTGTCATTGAAAGCCCAAGGTTATTTATGTTCCCTGCTACAGCAGTCTTTCCTCTTCATTGGGACAATAAGACCTTCTTGTCAATGTTATTTGAATCCCTGAAGCAAGCATTGCATGCTGTATGCACAACATGACAGGCTTTTGCGTGGTGAATATGGTTACTTTTCATCTCTAATTCACCATTAAAAGGAATCACCATAAAAAGACCACGTTTAGAAAATAGTCTCAAAGAGGGAAGGCACAATTTGATGATACTGACCAGACCAGTCAAAAAACATTACCATTGAAATTTGTGACATGAATGTTGCACATTGAATAAGAATCAATACAAATTGCCTGATATTGAAAGCTATTTAGTAATAGCTGATGGAAAATCAGAAATTTGCTTTGTGTGAAAGTTTTCAAGACATTTGTTGCTCTCTGTGGTCAGTTGGATTCTCCTCCATCCTACCTCAGACATGCTTTCACTTTTAATGAGGGAACAAAACACTTCCAACTGGAATCGATGCACTTGTCATTCACAACTTTGTTCAGATCAGTAGAAAGGTCATGAAGCCCCAAAACGTCGTTTGCCCATATAAAGTATGCAAACCCCCCCAAGAGCAAGACTGAGAATATCATACCAGACTAAGTCCAGCCCAAGCCTCTCTGAGGTTTCAAGTTGTCTTGCCTCCCATCCTTGGCACTATTATGCATACAGAATATGTAATGTCACCTGTGCCATTTTCGGCTTGGATACAGCCTTGGTATTCATTACTTGCCGTCCTTTTAATTCCAATGGACGTGGTTAATAATAAAAAAGGTTGATGTGGAAACGCGACCAAACAATTTTGTGGCATTTAACAGCATATGAGATTTATTAGTATAATGAACCCTAATGGCATGAATTCAATATTAGCATTCATCTTTCATTAAGTTATGGCTGTGCTAAATGGACTAGCTGGGGGCAGTTAAGAAATTCAACTAGAGCTGCATTGTATTATTGTAATTAAATGCATTTCCATAAGGCATCAGGCTCGTTTCTTCATGAGCGCCAGAGATTAATTTTGGTTTATATTTATGGCCATGCACCAGGGGTCAGAGCCTCTGCATAAGGTTTAGAGGAAGCATATCTTAGTTTAATCCACACATCACTTTAAAACCAGAGAAAGATACTGACACTTTTGATGTCACATGGAGTTGAAAGAAAAGGACAGATGGATATGTTTCATATAGCCGCTTAATAAAAACAGGATCTGCTCAGCTTGTGTACAGTCTGTCCCAGTACCGTCTGTCCCAGTGTTGTGTATTCCCCCACATTTGCACACCACAGGAGAAGTCATACAAACATGGCAAGGCTAGGCTAATCCAGGAGCTCTCCTGGATTACTCTCTAAATCCTCAATTTTTATATCAAGAAAGTGTAGAATTGAAATCTGTAGCCATTTTTTTCTCACTAGATTATAACAGTAGAAGACTTCGGTGGCTGCCATTATTCATCCATAAGATAAACATTAGACTTGTGCAATCAAAGATAACAGTAAAAAGATTTAGATCTAACTCAGTAGGTGGGCAGATAAAGGAGAACACTCGCAGCTCACAGACTTCCTGCTCTGAATTCAATTATATTCGTGTTGTGTGTGTGTCTGTGTGTGTGTGTGTGTGTGTGTGTGTGTGTGTGTGGAGGGGGGAGGGGGGGGTTATTAGGAAGAATGGGAGACATGGGGGAGACATAAAGGAAAAGTGTAAGAGAGAACAGAGGGAGGCTGCAGGGGCCAACTGGCAGGATGTGTCTGACTACAGGGAACGTGACAGGAGGCCTCAGGACAGGAGAGAACAGTAACATGTAACTCGCTACATCATCTAATTCCTAAAGGTCATGTTAGAGTCAAACAGCTTCACTGACAGGGAAGCTGGGCAAATCTCATCCAATTCCTAAGAAAGTTATTGTGTCCAATCATTTAGCACAACACAGTGAAGCTGTGGAGGCTGGTGAGACATATTCATATTCTGTCAAATCTGTCCAAACATTTAACGGAGGCTTTAATTATAAGTAATGCTAAATGTTCCCAAGGTATTTGACCTGTTCATTAAGATGCTGTAATAGATTTGCGTTTGCTGAAGTCAACGAGCACTGTGAACATTTCTCACTTTGTTTCTAAGAGATGGAGCCAGAGGATCACGCCTGGTGTTTAATTTGGCTACTCTCCTGAACCTTAGATAATGTGGCAAATTCAGAACTTTGTTCTCCATAACAGTATCAGTCTGTATAATCAGAAGAGTTTGAAATTCTTTGGAGAAGAGATTTATTGTATGACACCGATAAAGTCTTATAGCCATGTTATATCTGCCATGGCAAACATGTTTGACATTTCAAAGAGATGGTGCAGCTGTAGATATGCTTTGAACAATCTCTGCAATTGTGACAGAACAGCAAAAATAACAGACCTGTGAGAAACATCTAATTAACAAAGGGTCAAATTTGGCATTGGCATTAGAAACACCACTCTAAATCATATCTTACCATCATATAAAAGGAAGAGAGCATCTTCACTGCTGCTTTATTAATATGATATCATCTATGAAGTCTGATTAGACAAAGGTAATTGGGATTTGATTAAGACGAGCTCTAACCACAGACTAACCAGAGTCCTTATTAACAAGGCGTTAAATAAACATGAACAATAATGTGATACCATTAATATCATTATATTGCTATGATATTACTAAGACGTCAGGGAAAAAAAGCAGAAATCATTTTCAGCAGTTCTCTTTACAAGTCCCATCATAAATGTTAAGTCTTGCATAATATGCTTCCACTAGGATGTTACACATCATGCCATTGTCCAGGATACTAGCGGACCATGAAATTAATACACCGTGATAAATTATTCATTATTCTAGCCCCTTTTTATCCATTACATCTCAAAGGAACCCCTGAGTGCATTCATGTTGACAGTGCAGAACCGGATGCTGCATGGCGCCGCTCGTTTGTTATACTTTGAACATGAGCGTTAACAAGCTGAACGAGACGTGTTAGATTAATTATGCTGTAGAGCAAATGACCCCCAGGGCTGTGTGTGTCATATCATACCTTTCACTATGTCCTGAGGCCTTGAAATCTCAGCTCCCTCTTCACCTGAGAAGGACATCCTTGTAATATATACACCCTCAGGGCTTCTTTACTTCATCTCTCAATTTTGATCTTTTTTTTGAACGTGGAAACACAAAGCCCTTAAAAGTGTCTAGGGTCACGCTATTTTCTGGAAGCCAGTGGTGCTAAGAGTTGTGCCGTTAATGAAAAACTTACTTCAGTTAATGTTAAAGATGAATAGAAACCTCAAAGTCACACAGAAAACATTTCAGTGTCCAGCTTGCGAAAGACATGCTGCATGTGAAGTGGATCTTCAAGACGTCTGGCACTGGGTTTGTTCTCAAGAATAGAGAGTATAGTAAGAACGAGGCAGAGAAAAACTAATTTAATTGGGCTCTTTGTCGAGTATCCATCGACTTTTAATTCTGCAAATGATCAGGATTTTGCATGCCATTAAATTGCATTCATTGTGTGCAGGCCTATGCTGGAGGAATGATCAAACAGAATACACTTAAGACACAAAAATAATCATAAAAGAAAAAGGAAGCATATGCCTGACAAAGACTGACAGTGGTTGAAATGTTGCTACTAATAAACACCAAGGGAGCATCATTCCAGTGTGCAGGTATTTTCTTCCTGTCTCTTTTGTGATTCATGGTGTAGTTCCTAGCACCCGGTTGACCTTTTTCAGATGTACATATAGTATATTTTTGCTCCAGAAATATAATCAAATAAAGAAATAACAAGCCAGAAAACCTTCAATTTACATTTTTTCAGTGCTTTTTCAACCTCATATTACCCCCAAAACTGCTGCAAAAAAAATAGGAGTGTGGTATTTAAATGCAAGTCACCTAATGTATCTACCTGTCATCATTTTGATGAATTTGAATTTGAGAAAGGGAATATTTGTAAACACAGACAATATTATGGGACTACTTGGCTAGGCTTTGGGACATGATGTTTGTTGGAATGATTATAGCTTCAATAAAGGCTGTAGTTGTTCCAATAAATGGGGATGTAATGAGAGCGATTGAATGTGATATTAAGTCACTTGGTTCTAATTCATGGCTTGAACAATGCCAATACCTGCATTTTACCACCTGCTGTCCCATTATATAATTTTATTGATACAGAATGAAGTTTCCAATAAGTGCGAGTGGTGAGATGTGGGGAGCTTGTTTCAAAAGATGCCAGGGGGCCTCACGTCCCTTTTCCTTCCTCCATGTAATACTGACGTTTTGGGTTAAAACAGACATATATTCTTTATTGCTCTATTAGGACCCCTTCTACACTACAAATATGGCTATGCCAACTTAGTCACTAAAATATAGCCTTCGCGATCATTGAGTTATTATCAAGTAGATAATTACAGTTTTGCTCTTAAAATTAAATTCTTGAGGGACTGTCTATTATATTGTTTCTCAGGTGCAACACTAGATTCTCAGTGCAGTGTATAGAAGACAAACATTGTGTCCAGATGATTGTAAACATCCTAGCAAGTGATGTCTTCTTTTTGATCTTTTCGTCTGTCACCTGAACAACATGATGTCCAGGGTGTTCTTTTTAAGTGTGGCATTTGCTTTTACAGCACAGCTCCACTCATAGGAAAGCAAATAATGTGGTCCAGTATTCCTGTGTGTGATTCAAAGCCTCCCTGATGTTGGCCAGTTAATTGACCCAATTTAGAACCTCTCCTTGAACCTAACATTAAAGTCCTGAACTGTGGTGTCACATTGTCAACTGAATGAACTGGCTGGGGGATTGGTAATCTGTTGGCTGTAAAGCATTTGGTAAATAACTACACATATTATAATGTTGACCCAGGCAAGAAAAAAAATGTGCATGGTTGATTTCTCTTGCACTGGTTTGATTTCCCCTGCATTATCCGGTAAAACGTTTGTAACTTTAGAGAAATTTTCATTCACAGGGCTTTGATTTTGTCTTGATTCAATTCAATTTAAGTAACAACTGCTTTTACGCTGTGAATAAAGATTGTCTGTGCATGATAACAGACAATCCAATGGACCAGACACTTGATTATCATTCAAGAATATCTTGCAGAACAGCATTTTTATTCTAGACAAAGTCATCATAAACTCCCAACCAAGGTTGTCCTAAAGTCAGTAGCAAGCCACTTTTGCTCAACAATCACTGCCAGCCTTAGCAAACAAAATGTCTTATCCTGGCCCCATCTGAATGACATGGAGATAATTATCTAGGTGGGCCTCATCAGAATTCATCAGAAGCCCCTTCCTCTATGAGACAATGTGACTATTATGTCAAAATCCCTGTCAGCTATTTTTATCATATCTGCCGCCGATCGAGTTGTCATTAAATTCATAGGGAGGTAATTACCTCACACTCTGGAAAAATAGGGTGGAGACCGGCGGCAGCTGGAGGAAGGGGAGGTTTGGCGCGAACCGACACCCCAGGGTTGGCTGCCAACAGGGGTGGAATAGAAGAAGAGGAAGAAAAAAAATTATGACTTAAAATGTATGAGATAAATTCAGTGAGAGACAAGGAAATTTATGATTACTATGACATCCTAAAGAGTGTTGTTGTGGAAAGCAAAATGACAGCAGCAGCAATGAGTATGATTAACCACCGTCCCCAGAGCAAAGCTAAAGGCAAACAGTGTGCCAGTGTAATTCAGGCTTCTCTACCGGTAAAATAATTCATTGCCATCCATGAAAAAAAAAACAAAAAAACACCTCCTTGACCATGCAAATGTCTGAAAACTCGATATGAATAAATACCACATAGTTAAAAGAAAGACATGCACACACAAGCTTAAAGTATAATAATAATAATAATAATAATAGTTCTCAAGTGTTCTATGTTCTATGTTATCACTGTTTCATCCCCAAATTACATATCCACCCATTGAACTAAATTAAGTTACTAGCTATCTACAGACCTCTGGTGACAAAATAGTAAGATTTTAGATGATGTAATCTGTTGTAGCTTTAAAATACTGAGCAAAGAATATTTTTCGCCTTTAATGGATATGTATGTGTTTTTCAGACCTTGTGACACCAGACAGTGAAGGAACAAATGGTCTTCAGAAAGGCAAGAACCCACACAATCTGCTCATTTTCATAAAACACAAGAGAATGAATTGGTAATTCAGGCCTATTTCATCACATCCTATCCATCACTAGTCAGGTGCGACAGCCTTTTAATTAACCTGAGTGACATCAAATGATCACATTTATCATATAGACATTCACAGTGTTGTTTGAAAGAGAGCGGCAGGATGGCGTGAGACAGTCCCTAATCTAGCTTCTCTATTGCTGCAAGTCTAACAGAGGTGTGAGGATAACCTGATGGTAATGTTTCTCAACTGACACATTGCTAATGAAACAAGCTTTGGAAATGTATTATTTAAGACAGGATTTCATGCATGGATTAGTTTGATTGCCCCGGTACTTGCTTATCATGAAGATGTATACAAACATGATCCTGTGGTGCTAATGAGATCATAAGTATTTATATAGGCAAATCACAGCTACCCAGATGTGGGATTCAGAATGGAACCGAATGCTCATAACTTTGATGTATTGCAGTGTAGCAGAAACAAATGGTTAATCAATAAGATTACTCTGTGAAAATTTCCCTGATGTACTTTTACATCAATATTATGCATAGTATTTGCTGTTGCTGTACTTCCCAATCCATCCAGTGTGATTCTTTCACTCCCTACTTCCTAGTTTATACATTTAATCATCTGGTGGCAGAATAGAATAATATCATCACAAACAGCCCCAGCTAGTTGTCCCTGGAGTGAACGATGCGGCCCGATCTTTCATGCCCAATCAAAGTATCCTGCTCTGGGTCTGTGCCAGGTAAAAGAGTGGCTGGCCTGCCAGACAGCCAGCCACCCGGGCAGGCAGAAGACCACCCAGTGTTAATTCAGTGCAAGGACCAGCCTGGCAGGCACACTGTTGAGGAGATTGATGATGTTGCTGCGTTTAATTACTTTTATTTGTGTTTTTGGCACAGGGTGTCTTTGAGCATTATTTTTCCTTGTCAGAGAAAACCAATCACAATGACAAGGATTTACAGACCCAAGTCCCATCTTGTCTCTCTCTCTACTCCCTAAGTACTTGTCATTTGTGTATTAAGAAATACTCCGCTGAAAAGTAAAGTTTCCTTAATCAGATGCAAAGGAAAAGCAATGCTGTCTAGTGGCATCAGGTAACGTAGTTGCAGAAAAATTATAGGTTGCATTAGGTTGAGACAGGTGAATAAACAATACAGAGAGAGAGAGAGAGAGAGAGAGAGAGAGAGAGAGAGAGAGAATGGGAGGACATACTATAGAGCCAGATTGATAGATCCAATGACCTTACTGTGGAAGTTGGTGATAGTTGAGCAATTTGGTATGTATAGGAAACCCTGAGGCTGTTAAGCTTACGCGATAAAAGGACAGCTACAGTAAGACACCTGTTGGCCTTGGGAATATGCCTGGAGAACTATAAACAAGGCAGTTCCTTTAAGCACCCCCTTAGCTTAACTTGTTGGCAGAATAGCAATGCAGCAACACAAGACACATTCCCTCTAGGATAGTTAAATTGCCTTAAATGTTACAGATTTTATAGGATTTTAAAGATTGGTTTGAGCTGTTTCCTGATGACTGACACGTTGTTATTATGTATCAGAGTCATAAAGTCAAATCTTACAAAGGTGCTGCCCCCCACAATCCCTACCCCAACTTTTTTTTTACCTTCTACCCTTCATATGCTGAGCTGTAACAGACAGTAACAGACTCAATGCAAAAATGCAATAGTGGGGCTGTAAAACTTGAAAAAAAAGATTTATTTATTTGGTGGCATAAGCATTATTTTGGTGTAGAAATCTGTGTACACACAACACAGGCTTTTCCTGATGAATTTCAATCATCCTGAAATTGGAGGAGGAGGAGGAGAGGGGACCCCAGTGGAGGAGAAGAAGTGAATCCAGTGGAGGAGGAGAGGGGACCCCAGCGGAGGAGGAGAAGGGAACCCAGTGGAGGAGGAGAGGGGACCCCAGTGGAGGAGGAGAGGGGACCCCAGCGGAGGAGGAGAAGGGAACCCAGTGGAGGAGGAGAGGGGACCCCA
>CABFOQ010000404.1:0-10655 GCA_900660455.1 Gephyroberyx darwinii | reverse complement strand
ATTTATTTATTTGGTGGCATAAGCATTATTTTGGTGTAGAAATCTGTGTACACACAACACAGGCTTTTCCTGATGAATTTCAATCATCCTGAAATTGGAGGAGGAGGAGGAGAGGGGACCCCAGCGGAGGAGGAGAAGGGAACCCAGTGGAGGAGGAGAGGGGACCCCAGTGGAGGAGGAGAGGGGACCCCAGCGGAGGAGGAGAAGGGAACCCAGTGGAGGAGGAGAAGGGACCCCAGTGGAGGAGGAGAAGGGAACCCAGTGGAGGAGGAAGGGGGACCCCAGCGCTCTCTCCGCATCATGAGTGCATGGCTTGTATCCTGGGTCAAACTGCCATCAGTGGCTTTGTGCCTGATGACATGGGAGACACAGATCCACTTGCCCAGATTGAACTTGGTATGTCGCCCAGTTTGGATCTTATTGTAATCAGACTTGTAATAAAGCAGACTGGTTTGTGGTTTGTTACAATGTAGAATATTTGTATTAACAGATTCTGTTGATGAAGACCCTGGTGCCTCCAGTGAACAGGTTGAGGTTCGGGGGAGAGAATCCAGTGCCGGTGTGCATTACGTGTGGCTACAGCCTTTATATAGTGACATATATAGTTTTAACAACCTATTAATTGGTCACACGTGAAGGTAATATATAAAGGCTATTCATGATAATAATAATAATATAAATAAAGATTATTGTTGTATTCATGTATGGTGACAAACCTATTTATTCAAGATAGAATGAAATGAATGCTTGTCAAAAAAAGGTTGTTATAACCACTCACTCATCACTGTAAACGTTTTTTAAGCTATAGATTACATCCTAACACAATGTAGTAAAAGAAAAAAGCTCCACATAAAATGTCACCCAAATTCACACTTTGACGTTATCCTTTTGCAATAACGTACTAATCGGACTCAAAAGACTCAAAAGAATATGTGTACCGGTACGCACATTCTCACCACCTGTTGATTTTTATAAATTCCGAATACTGTGTGGAAAATGGCGTACACACACTTTTTGTGCATACACATGGTTTATACATTTGGCCCCAGCTATTGTGCTGCCATCATGTGTTGTCGGAAATATTGTAATTAAGAGTTAATGTAATGCCAGCATGTGACAGACAGTCAGGGGGCAAGGAGCATGGAAGCCTTGTCAACAAGTGTTGGTAAAAGTGATGTATTTCTTGCCAAATGCCAAATTCAACATTCTATAAAACAGGCTCTTTCTCCAGTAATACTTCATTCTAAATGTGTCCATATTGTGAGGAGCAGGGTGGTTGATGGAGTCTCTGTAGGTCAGTTGTGGTGGGCCATTCTAGGTCAAAAGTCCAGGGCCGTTTTTCTTTTCCAGTCCGCTCCTGGTGCTGCCCAAGAAGTTGGGTGGATGCTTCAACCATCATCTTCAATCATCATAATTTGAAATTCTCTCCATCCTGTGAATGTGAGTGAAGTGGTATGAGGGTCCTTCAAATATTCAGACATTTTGAATCTGATGCAGTTAGACATGTGGGTTCACCCAGGGAAAGTAATGCAATATTTCAGCAAATCAATGTTCTGTTCTGCTGGTTATGAAGCTCCCATCAGTTCTGAAGACAACACGCAGAAACAAAGAGATTATGCACTCACACAAGGAGATAAATAAGATATTGCCCCTTTCTTTGGTGTTTATTTTTAGAGCGGAGGAGCCGACAGATTGCTTACTTCACATGAGAGTACGAGTGCCCTGGGGGTAGTTCTCTTCTTCTATTGCAGAGCTGCCATTTTGAAGAAAAAGCACTTACTGTCAGATTCCACTGCAGTGTACCACTGCTCAATCAGGTGAAGTAGCACTGGACGATAAAATTCAAAAACTCCAGACTTAAACATGAATTATACATTCTTATCTTGATTTGAAATTATCTGATCTGATGATTAAGTATCACTGTCTTTTAATGAAACAACAATGTCATAAAGCAGTTAGACTTGGAAGAAAAGTAGTTGGTTTATAATTATAAGTTGGCAGTTATTTGGATGTACTTTACTCACTGATCTAAATGAAGTATTTAATCTGAACATAAGATATCCACCATGTGAATAATGTCACACCATCTCTGACACAATGAATACTGACATGAAAAGATTCCTATATTACTAACTAATTTGACCTGAAGGCTAGTGAGCAGTCCACTCTCTTGAGTGTTTTTCTTTTCTTTATTGAAGCAGTGAGAGAGGGAGGAGAGACACAGGAAAGAAGGCTTGGGAGGATTGATCCAAGACCTGTGGCTCCTGAGATGGACGTCTTCACCATCTCACCATTTCTGGAAACAAAACTTCCAAACTTTTACATCTTGAAAATTCCAAGTGGTAAAAGTTACTTTGTGTGCTGTATTCATTTGAATGAAGTGAATGGATGTCTACATCTTACTCAGAGACAACGTGAGACAGAAAGACAGTTGCTCAAATACTTAAAGCAAACAACCACCCACACATACCTACATGCCCTCAAGCATACACACATATGTACACTCACAAAACCTGCTATTCACTAAACCTAGGTAGAGGTACACCAGTGACTGATAATCCCCCTAACGAATGGCTCCAAGCAAAAGTGTGAATAATATATTCATCCATCTATCTAACTACAGCCCTTATTGCTTACTAATTGTCTGGCAGGACAAATCATTCCTTCCCTGAGGTAACTGGAGAGTGTCTGAAGTAATCACAATGCTTATATCGTACCATGACCTATTTCTTCTTCTTCTTGTGAACATCATCCTGCAGTCTCCCCTCAGTAATGAAATGCGGCAAAAGAGACCATTTGCAACAGATTTATACCTTGAGGGTACAACCAGTGCCACCCAATCTCAACTCTTTATTGTTTTGGGCCCAGAATCAAGCCACTTTTCCTTAGGTACCAAGCTTGACTCCGTTGAAGAGCTGAAGAGTTGAAAGCTTGATTGTAAAGAAGTACAGATTTGTTTTAGGAGTCTCGTTTTTTTCTCGTTTGGTGATTGCACAACCCTAAAAGAAGTGAGAAAAACAAGTTGAAGTGTAATCCCAGTTGATGTCTCCTGGTGCTTCACACTGTGTTCTTTTTCAAAAGACCAATGTTGTCCCCCTGTCTACCCTTTATTTCTCCCCAGTGGGAGAAGTCATCATCATCTCAACTTGTTGGACTGCTTGTTCTTCAAATGGGCCTGTAGTCTAGCTCACATCTGCAGAGACACTCCTCTTATGTCTGTGACTGCTTATTGACAGGAATTTGAGCATATATTGTCTTAAAAAAAAATCCACACAGTACTAGAATATGGACACATTGATGAGGCATTACTTGTTGTTGGCTGCCCAGTTAGACCCTCTGGATAGCAGGTGCCATATAAGTGTCAGGTTTGTTTTGTAAGACTGGCAGTTATTGATATGACTAGAAATAAATGTGTGCCTTAAAGTCCCAAATAGCAAGTCATGTGGTCATACAAATGTTTGTGTTTATTCACATAAATTGTTGAAGGTTTTGACTTTAAAATTTTGAAGATTTTTGAAAACTTCCCAACATAACTCGGTATAAAAATAACATGGATGTATTTCACCTAATATTTTTGTTATTATTTTCTAGGTTTTTCATCTTTAGTTTTGGGAGTATTTTTTTTTTTTTTAGTTTTGCAACATTTGACACTATTGATGTCACTAGCGGTGACCTGTACTCTTCTCCATGTCAGGGTGAATAATAAGTTCCAAATGCAGGGGATGCTTGACTCAGGGGCCATGGTGTGCACCTTCAGTGAGGAAGTCAAATAAAAAATGCTCAGTGAAAACATACTGTCAGAACCAAACCCATTGACTCAGGAAGTTGTAGGATGTGGTAGTAGGATTTTGTGCCTGTTCTTGTAGTGTCCGGTCAATGATTACACATATGTAATCAAATTGCTCATGCACCAGCTGAAGATCAGTGACGATTAATGGCGGCTCATCTCCAGTTGCTATTGAGCTGTCACTTCAATAGTTTATCTGTTATTCCTGAAGGGCTTTCACATGAGCCGCGCAAAGCACCGGCGTCAAGGCCGGGTTGGGCACTACCCCTTCACATGATCAACATGGTCAACACCAGGAGAATTACATTACATTCATTACATTCACACTGTCGAGTTTTTAAAAAGACAGCATTCAGTGAAGTATTTAAAAGTCCTGTACTAAGCTGTCAACCAACCTGGTAGTCCCATCTGTATACCGTCATCAAATCATTCCATGCCACAGACTTTTTAGTCAGATCGTGGTATGATTTAAGCGTCATGTTGTATAATTCGGGATGCTCTGACACACATAAAGCAACACCTTTTTTATTTCGCGGCTATGATATCAAACTGTGCTGCGATTGGTTGCACATCGCAGAGGTCAGCGTTGCGAAGGTCAAAGTTGAATATAGTTGAACTTTGAGCGCAGCGCCAGGGGGTCTCCCAGGGTGCAGAACGCAGAGGGCGGCGGAGACGCTATAGGTTCGGTGGTGATGCTTGCCAAATAGGAAATGAATGGCAGCGCCAGCGCCGAGTGTTTTTGTTGCTGATCATGTGAAGGGCACTTGACTCTGACCTATCGGTCATCCCGGACACCATCCCACCAGTTAACATTGACCTTGACTCAGACACAAGCACACACATTAGCTGACATACAAACAGTACAAACTGTATGAAAACCCAATAATTTCTTACACTCTGCCAAATGGAGGTCTTTCTTTTACTTTTGATTTAATTGAACAAGCACTAAGTGTTGGATTTGGTATGGTGTTCACACCAAAATATTATTTTAAGGGACACCTTCTCTAAACCTGTCCAACAGCTAGCTTGTACAACTGGGTACTGTAAACATTTATTTTGTAGTAATTGATTTAGAATTGATGATTGATTGTGTCAGAAATTTGATTGTTTATCAGCCTGACCTAATTAGGCCTGTAAAGTCATTTGAGGCTTGTTTGGGATATAGGGCTATATAAATAAACTTGACCTGACTGAGTCTAAAGATGAGATTCTTTATGTGAACCCATACCAGTTTTGACACTATGTGCATGGGCGTAGATTCCCATAGAACTGGTATGGACATACCACTTTTTTGACGTTATTTTATCACTTTCACTTTAAACTAAATAAACAAAGGTAACGTTACATCCAAATGAACAAAAGTGACTCAAAAACCGTCTCTAGGACCATGCAGATTATGTGGCTACCTTAGCTAGGTAGCGAGACATTAGCTAGCTATGTACGCTCTATGTTTTAGCCTAGCAGGAAGGCAGAGACGTTTGTGAAAAGATCATGTGACGAAAAAGAAAACCCACTGACATTCGGTCCTTTTTCACACTGTGATTAGTGATGGGAAGACCGACTCTTTTAACTAACTAGATTCTTTCGAGCTGTCCGATAGAAGTGAATCGATTCTGAATCGATTCATTATGATTCACCAACAAAAATAGTGAGGTGCTCTACTAACTGAGCTAAACAGGCAATAGAATTACATCAGCGTAAAGCATTTCAAACCAAACTTGCAAACGAATAATAATATTTATAGTATTTACAGAGTATTGCTATTCATTTTATTTAGTGTGCTCTTGACTTTCTTTTTCTAATTCAGACAGTTTTGTTGACCAATGTTAATTTGGGTTTATTGTTTACCCAATTGCCAGTTAATTTATTAAACAACATCCCAAACAACAAAAACTGTTGTCAATGTGTCCAGAGTAGATCGCTACATTATTACATTGGCCTTTCTCATGACCCAATATGGCTCCTTGATCCGGCGGGTACGCGGAAGTAGTCTCTCTCGTTCATCGGACGTGAACCGCTTATCTGAGTGAGAGCGGAAGGACCGACAGAGCCTGAGTGAACCGCAGCAACGGTTCACGTCCGATGAACTGAGCCCTTTGGCTCACTCGGATAAGCGGTTCGCGACGGTTCACTCAGGCTTAGTCGGTCCTTCGGCTCACTCGGATAAGCGGTTCACGTCCGATGAACTGAGCCCTTCGGCTCACTTGGATACGCGGTTCGCGAACCGTTGCAACGGTTCACTCACTCCGCTGCTGAATCGATTCAGTTGCGTGTGCGAGTCGAATCAACTCACTCACTTAACTGATTTGGTTCTTTTGAACGATTCGTTCGCGAATCAGCCATCACTAACCGTAATGAAATAACATAATTTCCCCCAATGTGATAATCTGCCTAGCACCTGCTAATCAAACATGAAGTTAACTGAAACGGCTAATGTTAACGTTATCGTGACTTTTTGGTCTTCCTATGTGCCTTTGTGCCTGTGTGCTAGTATTGGTAAATGGTGACCTACAAAGTCACAGTTCTTAACAGTTTAAATGTATTGATTTTACTTCTCTATTTTATATGGTGAGAGAAGCACTATAATAGTAATTTTGTGTTTATGAGGTGAATTGTTATTTGTTAAGAAAATAAATTGCATAGTGCATGGCTTTTTTATTTAAGATTAATTGTAATATGGATTGAGAAAAAATAGTTAGGTTAGTTAGACCACTATGCTAAAGTAAAAGGAGGCTAATATAATTCAACTAATCATCCTGAAAACTGCAACTTCGTACCTCGCCAGATACCGCTGACACAGTATCTGCAGAATGTCGAGTCAAGTATTCAATTACAGGCCACCATAATTCAAGAGGGTGGTGCAGGAGGATATTAATTTGTATTGATGGTGTTGCAATTCTTATTGGTCACCAATAGAGGTCAATAAAGGTCATAGATCATTTAATGCCCCTTTAAAACTGAAACAAAATTAAAATACAAATAAAGATTGAGGCTTTAACCATTATTTGGAAGGAAACTAAAATGATAACCATCAATTCCACTTGGAGTTATAAAACACTCCATGTTATACAAACATAGTTATACAAACTTGAATGTAGTTTAAACTTTTCAATGTATCACCTGCCAGATCTGTTAGCCATTCAATGGAAATGGCAGCTTGGCTAGAATATATTTACCCAATTGGTTCACCAGTTACAACCTGATTAATTGAAAGCATGTTTCTAAATCCAGGACAATATGTTGTGATCGGTCAACAGGACTATTTGAGATACTTTGAGGAAAGAGGTCTTAAATTGTCAACGTGTCCTTGTCCCAGCCAATTGAAGGATTAAGCAGGGGGATCAAGGAGTGTGTCTGTGCATGAATCAAAGCCCTGTTCAAATACAGACGCTCTGTTCAGATTTCAAATGAGACAAGAAAGCACCAACTACTTTGATAATACAGATTCCTTTTTTGTAGTTTTTCTTTTCAAGGACCTTGTGGAAGGGTAGCCGTCACCAAGCAACAACTGGTTGAAATGTAATATCTTGTCTTGTTCAAAAATATAACTTTACAGATGATGAAGGTGAAGATTCTGCTTCATCTGAATTAAAGATTGTGTGTAGGTCTTTGATTCAGACACGTCTGGCACTAGAAAGTATCTGAAAAGATATTATTTCAGTACAACTTAGGTCTGCACTGCCTGCTTACCACATTTCCCCACGGGGATCAATAAGGTTTCATCTTACACATTATTCTGTGCCTCTGTGTTTTAGTTAACAATCTCACACATGTCAAGCATACTACTACTCCCACACAGTGCTGTGAAATTTCACTGCTGCATTGGCTAGTGTTGAACAATTGTATAGTGACTTCTTATCGTTTCCAAAATATTTAAATAACTTTAGCCACTTCGGACCAAAATAGCCGTCAATGAAAATGAACATTTATTTTCTCTATCCAAACAAACAATCTCTATACAAGTGGTGAAAAAACCCTTACTGGTCCCGCCCCATACCGCACAGGTGATAGCTATTTAAAGGTACAGAACCAGGAATCCCAATATGTCCATTTAAGTGAATAACTAACAATATTCCTAGTCACAATTAACAATAATTCAAATAAATCTCATAATTATAATGAACAAATATTGCATATTTATATAAGTATTCATATTTCAGAAATGGCTCCTACAAATTGTAAGGGTCAACTATTCATTATTCAATGACGTTTACACACACAGTATAGGGATATTCCTTTTTTCAACATTATGATTATAAATCAGGTTTGATTTGCATTTTTTCTCCGTGGAGATAAATTAAATATAATACAATTTTGTGGTAATTATCTCCAATAAGCTTCTTGGTTGGCGTACACTGTATGGCTGTGTGGTGCACTCCTACTCACCAACAGTTCAAGCTGAGAGTAGCTTTTGTGTGAACACTGGACTGAGTAATGAAAATATAGCTGCAGGCCACTAATTATTGTTTCACTGAAAACAAACATATATAATATTACTCTAAAGTGCCTTGATTACAAAATCAAGTGACTCCACCAGTTTCAGATACCCAAGCAAATGAATCATTTGAAAACGACATTGTCATTAAACCACCTACAAATATGTTTCTTATCGTGCAGCGTGAGAATTTCATATTTAACTCACAATGATACCCATATTATATACAACTTGATTGGTTATTGATTTCTAGTGATTAAAATGCCTCATCCCCCCTATTCTAGCCATTATGCTGGTTGACACTTGACCATCCTCCATGCAATATCGACTATAGCCTCTGGATCAATTAACCGCCTCTGTTAAGGGTATTACATGTAACTGCATGTAAATTGTGTTCAATCCCAGCTGATGGACACCCCATTCACCTGACCCTTGTTCATCTATGAATTAATTTGAATTGAATTTAAAGTGTATGGCCTCGTCTGACACCACTATTTGCTCTGTGTATTAATCCATTACCAGCCAAATGACTTATCCCTCCTACACAGTGTATGTAATTTCCTGTCCCAATGTGATGTATGCATAGATATCTTAGTTACCAGTAGGGCTTTATTGATGATACAACACATACAGCAGAATCACCATTAAACCAGAGTGTTATCACTGCTATTGATCTTGGGCAATTTTAACCTCAGTGAACGGCTTAGCTAGGCATCTTACGAGCTGTGAATCAGCAAAAAAAGGCGTTGGGGAGAAGCAATCGTATAGCCTCACCAGGCTGCCTGTCGGCTTGCCAAGGTTCCTACTCGTTTATGAATCCTCACAGGTGTAAAGGTTAAGAACTGTCATCAGATTAGCCATTGATTTCAATTAGTGCTGCCTGCTACTAAACAACCTTTGTCTGTCTGCGATCACTGACTTGTATTGATCCTCAGGCTTGTTCCATTACATTTGATTGCTTCTGGCGCACTGGCAGTTCTGAAACCCGATTACTAGCCCTTCTCCCTCGTTCTCCGTATACATACGCACTAACTCCGACACCACATCCAGATAGATTCCTCAGGATTGAAAGTTTATACATTAAAACGCTACTAATAAGTTTAGGCTAAGTTAGCTATGCATGCTTTCATATGGCTCTCAGAAAGGTCAAACAGCAATATTACTGCAGAGGCATAGAAACTACTACTACTTATTTGACTTTTTACTACTGTGTTAAGTTGAGTTGGCCCGGACGACAAGAATTTCACTACTGGTAATGATGTTTGCGTTGTTATCTAGTATGTGACAATAAACTTGAAACTTGAAACTTGAAATCAGATCAGGGTATCTCCTCGTAAGCAACAGAAGACAGGGCAGGCTACCAAACAATACAGTGACCCAAGGAAATGTACTATGCACTATGACTAATGGCACAAATGGGGGAGGGGGGGTTAGTTTGATGGTCATGGAATTATTTCTCATCTGTAGCATTTGTCTGAATGGAGAGTTTGAGTTTTGTGTGCTTGTTTCGTTGCTGAGATTATGGAATGATAGGTATAAAAAATAAGCTTCTCAGTGAGAGAAAATTCAAAGTAAGTAAAAAAACAATTCATCAGGACTAAACTGATATGAAGTGTAGTATGTTCTGCAGATATTTAAACTTTTTCTTGTCTAGCATGAATCACCAACAGAAGCCTTGCTAGACTAGACCATAGCTTTAGAGATTGGAACACAAACCTGAAAACGTCACCATCCACTCTGGGTTCAATGAAACACAAAGAGGCAATTAATACTTTAGAAATGGCCATTAACTGTGACTCTGGGAGCTTATGGAGTTCTTGAAAGTCTCAAATTAGTTTATTGATTCCTTTAAAATGCTACTTATACACCTCATCTCATCAAAAACAAGTTCAAAGTATTTTTTGAGAAAGCTTAGTAAAGCATAATATTGCTTTCCAACCTTTTGAGCTTTTGCTTCTTTTCCAGTATAGGATTATGTGATACTTGAATGGCTGTTACAATATCAATCTTGTAAGGATATCATGAATCATTCTGTCCATTTTGATTGAATTTAAGTAATGTCTAGTAGGGTTGTATTGAATCCAGTTTAGGGGCATTTTCAGATTTTCAATCTAAGCCCCCTTGGCCATGGAGCGAAGAGGGAAGACAAAAATCAAAAGGTAGAAGAACAGTGCTTGAATACAGTACATATGAAGATACTGAATCAAAATTGGGCTTTATTTTTATTTCTCTGTCTGTCTGTGTCCTTACTGCTATCTGAAAGTTGTTGGTAGGGTAACTTTAGATGTACACATGCTCAAACTGTAAAAGCTTAAGTATGTTATTTATGTCAGCAGGTATTGTGGAAAAGATTTTAAAAAATATTGAATTCAATACTAGATTATCAATTTCAATTGTCTGTACTCATGTTAATGTTTTTTTCATTTTTTTAAG
>CABFOQ010000398.1:23658-37269 GCA_900660455.1 Gephyroberyx darwinii | reverse complement strand
TCTGTCCTTTAAAAGCTGTTCTGCTCTAATTTATAATACCATACATGGTGCATGAATGCACACACCCACATACTCCTACATAGAAGGAACTCACACACACACTTTCTCTCTCAAAGGGAGAATAACACATCACATAATCCTGATTTGAATGACTTTCAGACTTTATGTTCCTACATAACATGCTAGAGTGGTTTGAACATTACATGGTAAACTCTACTCCTCTCTCTCTCTCTCTCTCTCTCTCTCTCTCTCTCTCTCTCACTCATAAAAAAATACAATATCCGGTCATTTCCATCCTACAAGTGCAGCAGTATTCATAATGCTATTAAAGCCTTGTTCAGGCGTTGTTCCCCTGTTGAAGTTATGAGAGAGAGTGATGCAACTGGACAAGAAAAGAACAACATGCAGGAAGACAGGCAGACTCACTGGTTTACTGACATCAGACATCAGGGTTATCTTCCCCTGTCAATGAAGCCTCATCAATAATGTCAGCACAACTACCCCCCTAAATTCTTATTTCCAGTCATGGCCTGGCAAGGGGCAGTAGGGCTGCTTTTTTTTGTGACTTATCGATTGTACTACTGTTAAAAAAATAAAGAGAGTAAAATGAAACCTTATCTTTTAACTTCTCTCTGGAAAGCCGCCAGTATTATACCCCAAACTTTGGGCTGTGTTATTTTTTAAATAATATAGCATTGTACATTTCCAGATATTAAAGGGGGATGAAGAATCTGATTTCCAATTTGATAAGATTATTTCTTTCATAATAAGAGAGGAAAAGATTATTATCCATCCCTTTGGATGCCTGCTTGGTATCTGTGAGGTTGTATCATGGATAAATCTCTTGTTGGGTAATTTTGGCCAATGATTTTATGGCAATTCCAAAATGAATGTAGCTAATAATCTTTTTCTGTTTGGCATTTAAGGGAAATAGCTGATTTAGATAGAAAGATTCATCAAACTCATGAGCAATGTCCCGTGTATAATAAACCCGTTTCATGAGTTTATATTGAATTAATCTTATAATTCAATATAACTTACAGGCAGTTCCTCCATTTAGTTTGTATGCTGATTGTTTTTTAATCTATTTTCCAATTTCTATATTTCCAAAAGTGGCCACACTTCAGTTGAGCTTTATACCTTTTATAGCTTTATACACTTTGCTATTAAATTTCTGTTATTATTGCTGATTGCTGGGTATAAAGCTTTTAAGCTGTAGATACTGGAAGAATTCTTTAGTTCCCAACTCAAATTTACTGCTGAGAGAATCATACCACATTTGTATTACAATTACAGTAATGAGGTACTTCCACTCTTGAGAAGTGGTATTAGTGGCATGTCAGTGATCACTTTTGGCTCTTGTCCCTACTGAATATTTGGGGGGAGGAAAACAAACAGCTGCAATACATTTTAACCATCTACATACTGTATCTGACTCATAACACTGGTTCCCACTAAATTGGCTGGTAATCGCAACATTGGCTAGAAGAGTGAGAAAGAACAAGTGAGGGAGTGAGGAAAGGATGGGGCGTGGAACACTGCATTGGGAGTGTCAAATGTTCACACACAATGTTGTCAACGTGAGGGTCCGTTGAGGCCTGTGTGCGTGTATGTGTGTATGTTCCAGTTATTAATCTGCAGGCCACTAAATCTCATTTGTGGTGGGCGCTAATATTAACCAGGCAATACCAAGATGAGAACTCAATTACATGACAAATATAAATTTGATTTATGGTAATTATGCTGCAATCAGGCAGCTCAAACTGGAATGTGCACGCAGAGTCACACTAATTCACCTGCCCACATGGAGCCATTGTAAAAAAACAGAGTGTATAAACAGAGGTTTATGCACCATTCAAACTGATATGTTCATATTACAAGACCTATTGATTCATGCCATTGAATAAGCAGAACACATGCACACACAGTAATGAACGCATTTAGTATAACCACAATACTACAATGTATTCTAAGCTAAAACCATAAAGCAACCTGCAGTAGCGAGAAAAACTTTGTGAACCCTTTTGAATTACCTGCATTCCTGCATGAGCGGCTCCTAAAATCTGGTCTGATCTTCATCTAAGTCACAACTAGATAAACACAATGTGATTCAACAAATAAGATAGATGTTTTTATTCAACATATTGTTCAAACATTAACAGCCTGAGATGGAAAAAGAGGACCTCCAGAGAAGAGTCGTTGAGGCTCATCAGGCTGGAAAAGGCTAGAAGTGCATTTCCAAAGACTTGGGCCTCCATCGGTATTTAGATTGGATACAAATGGAGAAAATTCAGTACCAGCAAAGCAAAGATCACAGCAAGAGCACGCCACACAATCAAGGAGGTGACAAAGAACCCAAAGGTAACAGTTGAGGATCTGCAGGAATCTCTTGAACTTTCTATATACACACACACTAAAACCATATAGATTCACACACATATGTACGGTATGTGCATGTGTGTTTTGTGAGAAGAAATATCCAAATGAGATATCCACCAAAATTTCAAAAAATTGATTGAAATGAGAACTAACTATGTTACTTTGTAAAGGATAGTAGGCCACAACACATACCCACACAAACGATGCAAACCCCTGTCCACACACACACACACACACAGACACACACACACATACACACGCACACACACACAAGATAAATACACTGCTTCAAGAGTCCCATATAGCAATGCAGTTTAATCATAGAACTCATTACATTTCCTTGCCTCTCTCTGTTATCACTGGCTTGGTTCTTATTCATCTTCATAAGAAAGCAGAGGAAGAGGAGCCAGCGCCTAATAGCACACTGATTTACATGATGATTGTTTAGCCCCACAGCCAAACTCATGAGAAAGAGGACAGGAACAAATACAAGCACGCAGATACATTTTCTCAGGTTCACTCACAGACACACACACACTCACCTACACACTTGTAATTTGCTTTCATATTAAGACAAAGAATCATGAGCACAAGAATAAACACTCATACACATACACACCATAAAGAGAACAAATGAGGCTGGCCCTGCTGTAAACAGATGAGTTAGCACTAGTGCAGTCCTTTGCTTGTTTAGCCGTGTAACTCAATTTGAAATGCTAACACTGCCATAAGCTCAGGGGCATGCAACGCTGGGCTAGCATCATCAGCCCACTTCCTGGCAATTTAACTCCACTGTTTCAGCACAGAACAGTTGTGCAGTGGCCCCTTATTTTACACACAGTGAATAAAATTAATTGGGAATTTTGGGGCAGAAATAATTTGTTTGCAGCACCCATTTGAATTGTAGATGAAGAGGAGGAAGGGAGGAGGTTGTAATGTAGTGCAGCATTTTTAAGTGTGGACGTGTGTGCGCGTGTGGCTTCTATTTCTGCCTAACTCGGCTGTGTGCATGTGCTGTAGCACTTACATTAATGATAATGACTCTTCCACCGTCATTAGAATCCATCATCGATGTATTAGGGGTGGAGGGAGGGGTGGTAATGACAAGCACGAGGGGAAAAAAGAGAAGGGACAAGAAATTCATCATTAAATTGCTCATGTAAATACATACATTGCACTGTATAATGAAACAGGGAGAGTCCCACTTTACATTTGGGAAAAAGCTGATAAAGATATTTTTATCCAAGTCATGTATGTGCAGTGGAACATCACATATATCATATCTATAACATCATATTACCGTTACCGTAGCAGAATTGGGAAGAAAAACAACAGCACAAAGTTTGCTCCTCCAGTGATCTGGGTGTCAATTAGGGTGTCATGTCATTATTGAAGCATCCCAATCATAAACATTTGTTTAGGAAACACAAAGTACTGTTAAGGACAAAGAAACTTGTCTTCTCAATTTAGCTTTTCCCCATAAAAGTGAATATAAATTGAGAGAATGAGACAGTTGAAGGGTTTCTTCTTAAACAGTTAAACTTCTCACAGACATGTTCCCAAGCTGTGAAAAGCATAGAAAGCTCATCACGTTGTTGCCTTTTATGATGCAACTATAGCGAGAGTCATGAATCATTCCTCACTGCTTACTAAGTTGAAGGATTCATAAGTATTTCCTAAAATAAAGCTAAATGATTTGACAGTATGTCTAAATAAATAAATCTCTGGATAAAGTCTTGATAACTGTTTATCTAAAAAATCCTTCAATGGTTTGCAATGGTGTCCAAAACCAGGTCTGAAGTGTTTCAAATCAAAACGGAAAAAGCAAGACATTGTCTGAGGTGTTGAGTGAGGTTGCACCCTTGTTACCATAAGCTATGGGTCATGTTTCCATCAGAGTCAGTTTCTGGTTGAACACAGAAGAACTCAAACAAATCTCAAAGAGTTAGTTTGCCCATTCCTCCTTCAGAATCGCACGCCTGACTGTAATCAGAATAAAATGGATTTTCTAAATACCATCAATCACCTCCTCTCATAGAAATGTATTAACCAATTTATTCCATGTACTTTCTGGTGGAATCGGTGATTAGAAGAATTTAGATTAGACTGAGTAAAAGACTTTTGCAGGATTGACAACTCCACATTCATATGTTGGTTGGCTGTGGAGAATAACAGGTGGTGCTCACAGCAAGGACTCCAATTAGAATCAAAATCAACCTGCCTAGTTGTAATTGCTTTTCCTCCTCCACATTTTATGTGTGGGTATGCGTGTGTGTGTGTGCATGTGTGTGTGTGTGCAATTCGTGCTAAATTTAACAGTATCTACATTTCACAGACTCGTTTGGTTATAATGTGTTTTCACCTGGTTTGTTATAATTTCAGGCAATCTTTATGGCTGTGTAAAACCATGCAGGTTAAATATTGTGTATTACTCTGTGTGAGTCTGTGTCACAGGGCAGCTTGTCTTATTTCTCCTGTGGATATCCAAGTACTTTGTGTTGCCGCAGAGATTAGACTGAGCGCCCAGACCCATCAATAACCATGACTCCTGTATTGCTCGCAAACACACACATGCACACACAGTGATGGAGTGAGCGGAACAGACCTGACGCTCCCACTCACCGGTGAATGGCTGTACTGATGGACTGAGGCTATTCACACATGCGCGTGCACACACACACACACACCTATACACACACACACTCACACACACCTACATTTTCACACATGCACAGACAAAGACACACATTCATGCACATATATTTTCTCTCTCCCCTTCTCTCTCTCCTACACACACACACACACACAGACTCACAAAGTCAGTATTGATTCTCCCTGTAAAGTCCTGGTGGGCACTTTCCCCTCCAATTCCCTCTTTTCAGGTGTTTAAAAAGTTAGTTATCCATTTCAAATGTGCAGTCCTTTGTCATTTGGCTTAACCTTGGGCTTACAGAGGCACTTAAACTTTCAGGATTTTCTCTCTCCTCCACATCTACCATTTTTACTATCTATCTGAAACTATTACATTGTAGATTAATATTATATTGTTCTTTTGGATTGCTTAAATTTTCATGGTCTCGTAATGGTCATTTATGAGCTTATGTTATAATCATGAGGCTAAAATAAAAATGGTGTTTTTCTTTCCTTCATCCAGTGCTACTTATAAGTGCAGCATAAGCTTGAATTCCTAGATTGCCAACTTTACAAGCAAACAATAACAAAAAAAGGCAACAGTCAACACTGCAGCTCAAGATAACTGATGCAATGTAATGTAACAGAGAGCAGAGGATTCACATGCACGTACTCCATCATTACACAGAGTTATTGGAAGTTAACCATTACATGGCTTTGAGAATGGATAATCATCCCCGAGAGCTACAGCGGTAAGTGGTATCAATCACACCTGTAACACTAAACACTGTAAGACATATCATACCATTACGTAGTTTTGATCAGAGCTAAATATCAACCTAGTAACATAGGCTGTAATAATACACACACTTCAGTCAGAGAAATGAGGCACAACTTGTGGTGAAAATGTGTTTGATCAACCTTTATTAACTGCATTACTGTCAAACTACACGTCTAAACTCACTAACTACAGTTACACTTTTGAGAGTTTTTTTTTTACTGCCCTCCCTCTCCATCTCATTGCATCGCTCGTATGCACATTGCGGCTGGATTGCGTGTAGAATGTGTAAACTTCTGATCACTTCGAGTCCGACCGTTTCCATATCTATTTTGAAGATCTAATAGCAATGCAATCAAGATCCAGACCAGTCGTTTAATGTGTGATAGGATGACAAAAAACACATTTAAACAACTGGTGCAACTGTAGCCATAGTGATACTGATATCTATAGCAAAAACTGCTGTTAATGTCTTTGATTTTTATTATGTTACTATAGAGGATATCAGAAAGGTGTTCATTTGATTATAGTCTGGAAAAGGACTTTTGCTGTTACAGGGGCTGCAGCTACTGGTGCCATGCAGGAGCGGTCCTGTAAAACCTTGTATGCATGCGTGTGTCTGTGTGTAAGATGCAAGAGGCAGCAGTAGCAAGTAGCAGTATTTGTTGTCCGCCTTTATTTGAAAGAGGTCCCAGAAACAGAAACAGTGCTGCCCTTTGGTTTTCTAGAGACAGAGAAAGATACTTGTTTAGAGACGAAATGAAGCTACACAGGAAGAAAAATGAATAATATTCTATTCTGTAGATTTACAGTGTTCAGTATGGAGACATGCACTGTAATGCAATATGTGCAGTAGTGCAGTTGCTTGATTTTTTTGCAATCTTTTCCTCACCTGTCCTTCCATCCGTGGTCTCTCCCTGTACTCCGGGTGTACTTGGCCTCCTGTTTCCTCTCTTCGAGGGGGTTCCATGGTTTCCTCTGTCTCTGCTCCATTTCTAGAAGCTCTTTAGGGAACAGACTGCGCTCATCAAAGGCTGCTTTCACTGCTGCTTGGCCAGATGCATGGATGGACAGATGATTCCACATAATCAGACAGATAAATAAACACAGAAGGAGAGATATGAGAAAGTTTTGAATACCTCTGTGTGTGTGTGTGTGTGTGTGTGTGTGAGTGTACCTTCTCTGCTAGGTGGTGTGGTGTATTTGGGACTTGGTTCTTGTGTCTTGTTGAAGTAGCGCTCCGAATGGGTTACAAACTCCGGCCTGCACAACATTTTCACAGATTGGAGCTCTTCTATACGCAGACCACTTAATGTGCCTGAGGATAGACAACAACACACAATCAATAATCTATGAAACATAAAAAAGTATCTCGTACAATATGCCTGTTTTTCCTTTTTGCGGCACACACATGTAGAGGTTGACGAAGGAGAAAGCAAAAAACAGAAGAACTGGAAAGTTGGATTGAAGAACAAGACTGAGTGGACAGGAGACTGAGCGACCCACCAATTTGAAAATTTGAGGCTGTATTTCTGTGGCCAGGTTTGATGCCAGTTGCTCGCTGAACCCGCCTCTCCTCATAGCTCCTGCCCAGTATGATGCTGCCTTTGGGTGAGTAACTGCATTACAACAAATACAGTCATTTGTAAAATACAACCACAAACATCACCATCCATAATAAGACATCATGATCATATGGTAAAAGGGAATTTCCACAGTTTATGTTGTGTTATGCATTCAGCCCAGGACAAGTCAATCAGTATTTGTGAACATAAATAACTCTCTCCTAAAGCTAGAGACAAAAAAAACCTATAATGTGTGGTGTCAAATCTATGTACAACCTAGCTAGCTACTCCATTGGCATTGAATGGGAGACATAACGAGGCATAATCCAGAAAATAATCCTGGATGCTATATAAGAGTTATCTTTTCCAGTTCTCTAAGTAGCTGTGCATTCGATTAAAATCACAGAATTGGGAGCATCACAAAAGCTCATGACTGTTACAGACCAGACTGTCCTAAGGCATAGGAATAAAATGTTTAACAGCTGAAATTCAGTGGCATTTTCCTGACTGAATTTCCTATGATTGGATGATAGACGCTGCCCTAGTTTTCTGAGTGGAACTTATTTTTGCAACAACTGCAGAAAAATTGCATTTTCAAGCTATTTTGACAGCAGCAGGTTTAAAACTAAACTATTTGATCCTGTTCCACAAAGGCAGAGCAAATAACTTACATTTTTAACCTATTTTGGCATCACAAAATAGTAACAAATTAAACAATTCGACTGAGGACAAAACACTAAAACTGAAGAAAGAAGACCAGGAGGTCCTGAAGAAACTACCGCACACACTGTCACTTACTTGCAATAAAACAAGTGTTTTTGTGTTTGAGTTGTCTGACCTTCCTCAGTTGTCTGACATTCCTCAGCCATCTTATTTACCAACTTTATTGAAGTTTCCCACAGGGAGCCAATCATATATATTGAGTCCACAGTGTGCAAATTCACATATTAACGTTCATCTTCACATAATACCCAATTTCCCCACAGGTATCATCAAAGCTTCATCTAATTAACAAGGCAGAATAACACTAACCCTATATTTAAAATGAGTTAGACAACAACAACCATCAAGACCACAAATGAATCTGTTTTCATACAGCAACACTGCACAACTTTGAGCAAATGTACTATTCACCTGGATAAAAGTTCTCCTCTGTCCACTCCTGTCTCCATTCCTCTCTCCTCCACATCCACCTCTCCCTCTTCCTTTATCCCCATCTCTCCATCCTCTGCTGGGGCATCAGGGCCTGGGTCAGGGAGCATCTCACTAGGAGTTGAAGGTGACCCTGCCCCCCCCTTTCTGCAGTCTTCCGCCCCTCCTTCTCCCTGGGCCCGCTCTGGCTCCTGCTGTGGGTGTGGAGGCCCGGGCCCCTCCAAGCACCAGTGCTCCTCCTACAGATGGTGGACAGCAACAAAGTACAGTGATGTTTGATATTTGGGGTCAACATGCCTGATAGTTTGCCAGGTGAGGTTGTGACAAGAAGATTGCCATTTTGGATCATCTGGGTTTGGGGAAGTGAATGAACTACCATCAAAGTGCCCTTGAGCATGAAACGAACATTCAACTGCTCAAAAAGTAAAAGACTGACTGTACTGGGCAGTTCCAATGTGAATCCTAACCCATAGTCTGCACCGGTTGCATCATACCAGCTGTATGGGGAGTGTCAAAGTGTCAAAATCTCACCTGCATCTCATATCTGACTCTTACTTGACTAATGAAGTGTTCTGTCTAATTCATAGTGAATTATATTTCTACATCGATATCTTTGACAGGTTATTTGACTTGTTGATGTCTGTATCATTCACAGACATGCAAACCAAATTGTTTCTGTTGATGGCCTAATCACAACTGATACCTCCTCATCAATTAAAGGACACTTTAATTGACACATCATTACTTCATTTTACTGACCTTTTCTGATCTGGCCATCGTTAAAATGCATCCCAGCAACCAGTCTGAATGAGCCTCTAATCCTGAGTTCTTGCTTTTGACAGACCATAACATGAAATGTGGTAATTATATTATTACACTGGCTCAACTATACACTGCAGCCTAACACTCTGTAAGCTTATGTGCTTTACTGAACTGAGCCGCTCTGTTATGCTTGGCAGTTAATTCTCTAGCCTGTTGTAACCTATTGTAATCTACTGCATTGGTCAGTGGGTATAAGGTAGGTTTAGCGCGGAGCGATTGACTGGCTCTGTCACTTCTGGTGTAGACTGGGCCTTAGACAACTTGATATGTTGAATGCCGGTGCAGTATTCACCTTTGATAAGCACCATAGAGACCTTGTAAAAATGTCCAATCGAAAAGAAATAATGTGCAGAAGCATTAAAGCAAGACATAAAAACAAACAAAATGTAATTAATTCAGAGACGCTTTCTTTCTGCCGGACAGCTCAGCCGTGTGTACGTGCTAATGCGTGTGTGAGCATTTGCATGAAAGTGTGTGTGTGTGTGTGTGTGTGTGTGTGCTTGGTTAGGTCGATGCCCGTGTGCATTTGTGTGTGTATGTGTGTAGGCCTGAGGCAAGTTGAAATGAAGCAACACTCAGCAGACACCACCCCAGGCTAACTTAATACAGGCCTCCTTTGACACAAACACACACACCCCTAACCACAGCTTGACACTGGGTTTCACATTCATTTCGTCAACTGGATACTACCACCCACCAGCAGCCTGCACAGGGGGAGTTTAGGCTTTATCAGAGCCAGACTGTACGTTTGAACTATGGGGATCAATGGTCTTTACCTTGACAGCACAGTGCGGAACAATATCTTTGTCATCCAAAACAGTTTATTTCGAATATGCAGGGTGTTTTATGTAACCCATGGGTTTTACTGCAGTGTACTTAAATGACCCGTGTGTGCTTGTGTGTGCGTGTACCTGTCCAAACAAACCAATGGTATCTCCAGGTAGGTGGCTAAGAGCCACACTGCAGTCTGATGATGCTGAGAGAATGAGGAGCCTATCGCCATGAACACAGATCTCCAGGTGAGTCACACGGTCCAGGTGTGGGCGGAGACTATAGAGCAGTTTTGGAAGTTCATTGGTTACTCCTCCATCCGGCTTGAGACAATAATGCTGATGGACAGAGGGGCAAGCCAATGATCAGTTTACTGTTGCATTTTAATGTCTGAAGTTGCATTTTAATGTCTGACAGAAGTAGAAGTATTTAACCATAGAATCAGTTTCAAAACACCTCTAAAACCCAAATGAAAATTGGGCCATGGAAATTTTAAAACACGTCTCAGAGAAAACACACACATATTTCTTTTGCTGCAAGAAATATAATTAACAAATACATACATTTACTTAACACGTATGCTTACTAGATACAGATCATACATGCTAGTACAGACTAGCGCGTCTTCTGAGCCGCTACCCCCTACGCTCTTGTGTCTGAGAGCATAATATACAGTTGTGCTACTCATACAGCTGATTCAAAAGTGTGCTCTGAATTAGCCAAAGGATAGGATTTCTACCAGAGCGCTGAGCGTGCCCAACTTCTCCAACTCTGTTACATATATACATAAATCTCCATAAATTAAACTGGAAGCCAAATGAGACGCACTCATCTGGTTTCATCCCGTCTTATAAACTGTGACAGAGATGAGCAGCGAATATTGTAGCAATAATACCCGAGAGGGTGTTCTTTTACTCCGATTATGAGCATGACAGTGATGCAGCTACGCCTCATACCAGTGGCATCATCCAAGTACCCATAATTACTGTCAAGAAGTCAAGAATCTCCTGTAGAGTATTAGGACACTAATACTTCAAAACGTGTGTGATGTCTTTAAGATGTCCATGCATTGGAATGCGTCTCTGACCAATCAGATTACTACCGATCGTAGAATTCTTCTTTAGTCAATAACAACTACATCCTTTAGCCGCAATAGATCTGCACACATCTCAATAAGCAAAACAATGATATCCGCTCTCATTCATTCAAGTTGTCACTCACCTTTAAAATGAAGTGACAAAAAGTAGAGGCATTACCTCTTCCGGCTCATATATCACTGGAGAATCTCTAAATGACTGACAGGTCTCTTAGTCATCTAGCAAGCTGCTGAACCATCCAGGGACAGATGGTGGTTATTGCATTTGTTGTCATTTTCACAGTTAGCAACACGTTCACTAACTAATGGAAACCTCTAGGCTCACTCTTTCTTCACCAGTCAGTAGCAATCTCTCCACCCCTGTCCCTCCCTCTGTCTCGCATTATCTGTACTCCCCTGTCTCGGTCTCTCTTCTCACTCGTTCCTCTTACACATAAACGTCATGGTGGTATGCTGACTCTTGTTTTGGTGTGAACTCACATCAGTGTGGTGTGCTGCTGGTGTGCTCAGTCGCTGGCACGCCCTCTCAAAACACGCCTACCTGTATGTCCCATGTCTTGAGCGTTCCCTCCCTATCAGCAGTGACTAAATATTTTCCACAGGGGCTGATGGTCATGACGATAGATCCCAGGTCTCTGTTATGGGCTGTGAACTGTGCCACCAGTTTGCTGTGGAGTGTATCCCAGAGCCTGACCACACCAGAACCTCCACATGACACCAGGTCCGCGCCACCTGGTAGAAATGCAGAAACAAAGCTGTGCAGAAAATCATCTCATGCCTTTTATTATTGTAGAGGTCACTTTTGTGTAGTTGAAGGAGGACGTTTCAAAGCAAATGTGGTGTCATTGGTACCAACATGATCAATAACAGAATGCATGCTAAGATACAAGTCAATTAAGGCAGGGATATTTTCAGTGTCTAAAACTTTGGGACCCAGAAAGCAGAAAGTGATGCCATTGGGGATTTACACATTCCTAACACTTGAGCATCCAACAACCAGAAATTAATGGCTGTCATCTGTACATCTACCAGGGTGGATGTTTCAGTTTTTTGACAACAAGGAACTGGGAGCTAGGAGCAGAGGGTGAGGAAGTGGGGGTCTGGCTGCCCGTAGTCAGGCTGGACGGGGACATAACTCATGTGTCCGCTGAGATGGAAGGCACTTCTGTTTGATGTCAAGCTCCACCAGCACTGTAAAGCTGTCTTGTCAGTGGGACAGGGTGCTCTGAGGCAAGGTCAAAAAGTGGTAGAGAACGCTTTGGTTTCGTCCTCACCATGGTTGACCATGTTCTGCCGGCTGCACTTGTGCCAGGCAAAATCAGCAGAACCTTCTCCTCTCTGGGCAAGCCAATTGCATCGGCTTCATGCCAACAGCCCTGGGAAACTCCAGCAAGGCCACCCGGGAGCTGAGTTGCATCTGGCGCTCCAGAAGCTCATGGGTCTGATGCTCTCTCAACTACAGCTCTATCCTGTTCGAGGAGAGAGAATGGCTATCCAGCTAGCAGCTAGCTAGCAGCAGCAACTACTTAAAGACTCCCCGTCACTTTGAGAGTAAAACTGCATTAAACTGGAACCCAAGAAACAAAACTAGAACTTGAGTTACTGCATAACTAGTTAAAACTTGGAAAAACGTGAACTAAAGCTTCACCACAACAATCAATGCAACATGCAACCAAAATCAAGACACCTGAAGCCTCACTATCTCTGTAATGTAAAATGTTTAAAGGAAAGGCTGTAATACACCTGGTGAATTTTTTTGGCAACATGACAGGACAAAGTTCCTGACAACAATGACAAAAATACAAATCCAACACAATTTATTGGGGCAAAAATAATTTGCCATGTAATCACTACTGTTTTGTTGGAACAACTGCTGGGGAAATGTAGCCCAACATCGTTGCCCAAAAGTTATCCAGTGGCGCTTATCTTTCAGAACCTTGTATCTAGCCCAACAAATAACAGGTACTGTAAGTCTGATAAGGATTATGCAGTTATCACTACTATATAGTTTTCCATAGTTCACCTGTAGCACCTGTATGTCCTGGTATGAAGTACAATCCAGTGATGGCATCACAGTTCTCTGAGTCCTCTTCACCATTCAAACCAAAAGGGGACTCAGGGAGATCGCCTAGAGGATCAGAATTGAACAAAATATTGAAGGAGGAGGAAGAAGGAGTGAGAGGAGAGCAAAGAGCAAAAAGAAGAATTTATTGCAATATCCTTGTATGCATTTTTTTTACATATATGAAAATGTGGAATGGGTTGGATGCTGAATTTCACATTTTCAATTCCATTTTGCCTGCAAAAGAAAGTGTAGTTTGAGTTTGTGTGTGTGTGAGTGTGTGTGTGAGAGAGAGAGAGAGAGAGAGAGAGAGAGAGAGAGACACCAATTTAACACACTCCTGCTGAGAGGTTGT
>CABFOQ010000398.1:3046-18224 GCA_900660455.1 Gephyroberyx darwinii | reverse complement strand
ACACAGCTGTGTTCAGCTTACTGGGTGTGAAATGATGATGATGAAGATGAAGAGCAGATGTGATGTGAGTATATGTGGACACACACACACACACACACACAAATGCAAGGTAGTGATAGTAGAGTGAACGGGAGTGCCCTGGAGTGTTTTGACTCGTTAGGTTCTTTGGCAGGCACATAGAGCAGGAGAGGACACACACATACACATACACATACACACACACATACACACACACACACACACACACCTATCCCAGCCCATCACCAGTATGCTCCTCTTCAGCAGTAGCAGCTGTGAGATCTCCACAGCCAGGCCCCGGCTGGCAGTCATTCTGTGGAGGCAGTGGCCGTTGAAGTCCCATACCTGCAGCGTCAGTCAAAACACTACTGTCACAAATTCAAATTTGTTTAATTTCAAAACACATCTAAATGCCAACACAGAACTACAGCCAACACATCACCTTCAAGTGTCTCAAGACATTTACCAGAACCTCTAATCACTAAAGACACGCATGGCACTGTGTTATGCCAGCCTTCAAACCGTTAGAATTTGATTTCCCACATTTCCTCATCAGAATTAACAGAGAAAATATCATCTTTGTTGTTGTAATTGCTTTAGAGAACAGTGTAACGGTTTATTTTTTAAGAAATGATGGTTACAAAGTTCAAATCAAATACTGGGAATGTTTCCAGAAATTGTGCATGACCTCCAGCAGCATGTTGCTGAAAAATGTCATCAAATCCAGTATGTTTTATGTCCTCTGATTTCCCTTAACTTTTTTGTAAGAGTTTTGGAGGGATGATGCATCTGTGCACCGTGTTCCACCACTTAAAAAAATGACACAGATTAGCTTTATGAGGGTGCTATAATGAAAGACCATAACTGTTACACCACTGGCCATAACTGTTACACCACTTGATGAAACATCTTGTTACTGACTGGCCCAAGGGATGCCTGCATCATTTGTGGAGGACGACATGTTGGCAGTGTGAGTGTATACTTGGCATGGGAGTATGTTTGTACATATGGTTGCATGTGAGCTCATGGGGTAGAAATGTTAATGGTATTGATTATATTGATTAAAGTGTGCATGCCAATACATCTTTATTTTTTCCACAATGCAGTAGTTGAGAACCACTGCAGCAAGCTTGGCGCCATAAGGGTACTGAAAATGTATTATGCATAGTCACCTAGCACCAAAAGCACTTCTTGAAATCCCAACCAAAACTAAATTAGACAGCGAAGTTGGTTGGAGAGGAACACCTGTTTTTTTGGAACACACAAGCATGATTTGGCACCAAATTTAATCGGTCAAACGAGAGAAAAGAGACCTCCGTGTTGTATTTTTGGATTTGGCTAATGCTTTTGGCTCTGTTCCACATAGCAGTTTGGGGGCAGCATTTGATTTCTTTAAAGTTCCAAACATCGTCAAAAACCTGCTTAGAGCTTATTGCCAAGGCATCCAGTTATGCTTCACAACATTGGAATTCATTACAGCATGGCAGTGTTTGGACCAACTCCCCTTTAGCGTTCACTATGGCAATGGAAGTAATCATTAGGGCATTGAAATGGGTTGTAGGAGGGGAAAGACTACAGGGAGGTAAACCCATGTGCAGCAAGGCAACACAAACAGAAAAAAAGAAAATGGTAGTTGAGGAAACACATAGCACGGAGCAAGCAGTAAGACGTGCTAGGGTAGTTGCTCAGGCAAAGCAAGGGACAGTGAATGAATTGTGAAAGTGTAAGAAAGGAAGAAACTTGGCTGGAGGGATTTGTGGAGCATGGAGGCAAACCAAATTAGGTTCTGTGGCACCCCGGGGGAAAAACAGGGCGTCACAAGCCAATTCTGAGGGCAAATGCCTGGTACAGCTCACACAGTAGGCAGGACTGAGGGACAAAAGGCTCACTTTCAATGACTTACTTAGACAAATACAACTTAAACGTATCTTAGAAATCCAATTTGTGAGGAGGACATTTGGCAGCATCCCTGGCTGCTCTCCGGATGATCTCTCTTCTTGCACTCTTGCACTCTTTAAGTGTGCGGTGAGGAAATCAGCTCCCACCGGCTGGTTGTAACACTCTTCAGATGGAGCAAGATGGTCGACTGGCTGTTGTCTGGTGAATGTAGTTCTTTTCTACTATTTCAGATACCCCAGTCAGCCACAGTTCGTCATAGGAGCAACCTGTGATGTGCTTCCCCCTCCCCAAAACCTCAGCTAATGGCTAGGTGAAGACGTCAGGCTGTTGAAGCAACGTCAGAGGCAGCGGAGGGGGCTAGTCAGTGGCTTTGATTGAGGAGGAGGGACACGGGTTGGGGTACAAAGCAACTAAAGTAGGGGGCTTAGTTTCATAAGATGTGTAGTAAATGTGGAGTCTATTATTTGCAGATTCAGTGCAGATGGCTGGACAGCCAAGCGGGCCCTGGAATCCATTGTGGAGCTGCCAGTCAAGCCAGTAGGTTCAGCCGGCGCTTCAGCTTAACCTAGCAGATACAATGTGGTGGTCTGGAATAAGCAACAGGCAACCATTCTCTGCTTAGGCCTTAATATCCTAGGGTAGGGTGCCTTGATCCTCATTTATTTATCTGCTTTGGTGTTAATCTCTTAGGGTAGGGTGACATAAATTCATAATTCCTCCATTATTCCTAAATGTAACCTAAGTTTCTATGTATGCGTTTACCCTGGTCTACAGCACAAGGGATAACTACATCATGCTCTGTGTATTGGTAAATGTGTATACGTGTTAGTGTGTTTGTGTCTCGAGGGGAGAGGGAATGCAAATAAATCCTTTTTGTCCACTAATATACAGCAGAATGTCTTGAAGCTAATACAGCAGGAAACCAATACGACATACATGGGTTATGAAACACGGGTCATTCAGACCAAACTGCTGTCCCGGGTTCATCCCGTGTCACCATATTTACATCTGTATACGTCACTACTGCGCCACGCCGAACAAGTAACTGTGTGATAGCGCTGTAGATAATTTAATCTTTTACTGTCCTGGTAATTGGTCGCTTCATTTCTTCTTCTCCACGAATGGACAGAAGTTCTCTGATTTCAGAATCTTTCTTTGCCGTTGTTTTTCTTTCTGTTTGTTCGCTGTTGAAAACATACAGGCTTGCAGGCACACACACTTGCACACACGCAGAGAAAATCCATAGGCAACATTCAGTCCAACAAAGCTGATAGCCAGACACACACAGGTGGACACAGAGTTGCTATGCAAGAAGTTGCTGACCTTGAACAGACACACAAGGGGACAGACAGAGAGAGCGCCAGACAATAACACAAACACACACAAAAAAGTAGACAGTCATTATGCAAGGTGTCAACATGCATAAACAAACACAAAGACACACACACACTCACACACACAAAGAAAGACACACACACACACACACACTCTGAGGAAAGCAGACAGAAGTAGACAGGAGTAAACAGCACAGTGGGCCAGTTGGACAGCTACATGGCGCCACAGAAGAACAACAGCCATGGAAAATGAAATAAAACAACTTTCAGAGAGTCAGATGTCAAATAGCTCACATCCATCCCTCCTACTGCCTCTGCTGCTGCTGGCCACAGAAAACTTTTATACAGGTCAGAAACTATGAGCTTAGAGCGATGTGTACTCGTAAGTATTTGAACACTGACACATTGTTTGATATTTGATGTAACTCACTGTTTCAGTCATTGTTGGCTCCAAAATCATATTACTTTGGATGTGAAATGACAAGGTGACTATGAGGTTGAATGGCAGAAAGTCATCTTTAATCTGAGGGAATTTTAAGCCGTATCAGAGTAACAGTAGCCTTGTTTGTCTATGGCCCATGCCCCTGCAGGGTGTCAATTTCATGGATGAATTACAATAACATTTAATAAAGTGATCAAATATTGACTGTCAAATCTTGTCTGATTCTAGTTTCAGCCTTTTTTGCCTTTCAGTGAGTTGGTATCACTATGAGGATTCAGCTGTCCTGTATGGTTTGCTAAATGAGTGTGTTTGAGTGTGTGTGTGTGTGTGTGTGTGTGTGTGTGTGTGTGTCTGCCTACTTTGACCTCTCCGTCAGTGCCTGCAGTAAACAGCCGGGTCTGTGTGCCGTCCAGGGCCATGGCGGAGATCTCTGCATCACCGTGGCAACGGTGAAACTGCTTGACCTTCTGACCTGTGTCAGCCAGCCAGCAGACCACCGAGGACGCAGAGTCACTACTGACCACCTGGGGAGAGAGAGAGAGGGAGAGGGAGAAAGAGACATAGGGAAAGAATCAGGATATCAATCATCAAAAGAGGTTGATCTATTTTATCCTGCAAGAAAGGCAGGTTCTCTTTATGTCTTCATCTCACATAGCCAAACCATTCTCCACGCTTCATTTCACTTCATTTTAGTTGTTGTTGTTTCAATGAAGGATGTTCAAAACTACAGGATGCAATATTTAATGCTTGTTTCATGTTGGTGTGTCGTGTGTGTGGGACACTACAGTCAGCTGGGTAAGCACGTTGTGAGATGGGGCAAAGGGATGGAGGGAAACAATTGGAGTTGATGCTTCAAAAAATCCTCTATCTGTTGTCAAAGTGATATCAAACCATATAAAACTAAAGTGTTAACAAATCATACTGCTATCATTCCAATTACACCAATGTGAAATCAAGTCATACTTCATGGTATACAAAACACATCCTACTATTATCATTAATACCTACAGCATAGCTGAAAAAACTACAACATCATTGAAGAAACTATTGTAGAATTCACAGGCGTCGCAAACTTTCTACCATCCTCTTTCCTGACCTGCTAAATTACCACCACTATCATCACCACTACCACCACAATAGGACAGCACATACTATACACTGTACTGCATCCACGCCTATTCCCTGTCCGCCCTCCCTCGTCTCTCGAGAACGAGAAACAGACTCAGAGATGAAAACCCCAAGAAATATATAGAAACAGAGAGAACCATATTACGCACATACCTGTTTGAACAGACTATTATAGAGCACCCAGGTAACAGGGTGTTCATGGCTGGTGGTCCTCCTCCTCTCCTCCTTCCTGGCTTCCAACAGGAAGAGCAGGCTGTTGAAGGAGAGCAGGAGCTGCTGGTGCTCCTCGTGGAGGAACAGGACGGTGTGTGTGTTCTCCTGGGTCTTTGGGAAGATGCCAGCCAGACGGTGAACACACAGCTGGCTGGACACATCCCACAAACACAGCACCTGGAGAGGATAAAGGAATGGGGGTTTGGGGGGGTGAGGAGCCAGTCAAGGTGTTTGTGTCTGTATGTTTGTGTCTAAGGGCAGAAGTATGCATGGTCTGACACATGCACATAATTGAAAAGAACTATGTGTACCATTTCAACATCAATTAATCATGCCCACACACACACACACACACACACACACACACACACACACACAGTCTTACCTTGTCTTTGGAGTAGCTGAGCAGTTGCTTCTTGGCCTGTATGAAGCGTACAGCGGTGACAGAGCTCCTGTGTCCACTGAGCACGCCCACTGGCTCTGAGGTCACGTAGGGGTTCCACAGTAAGACCTGGTGGTCAACGCCTGCTGTGGCTACAACCAACCACAGTGTCTTATATTAGTAGGGCAACCAGTCACAGGAAAGCATACTTCTTCTGACCTCAGCTAATCATTGTTCTATGAGTGCCTTGAGAGATTTGGTGTATTTGTGTGTATTGTAAAAGTGCAAGTGTGTACTGGTGTATACAGCAGGTGCAACAGAATTAACAGAATTGCTGCAGACCATCCAGTTCAGCCAGTGCACACTTTTTGATAACATTTTTAAGCATGCACAAATGGAGAAAAAAGTTTCATTTTAGCACACGGTGCAAGTTGAGGAGCAACTCCATCCTTGCGACATCATAAGAGTGTATGTAGCCCATGTGGGCATGCAAGCAAATACATGCACAATTGTGTGTTTTTGCCTCCACCTATCAGATTGAGTCCAGGGTGGTGGTCCACGTCCCACACCCCCTTCTGAGTGTAGAAGGAGGTAACCCGTAGACCCCTGCTCTCCTTTTCCCTCCAGCCAATCACCATGCTACTCTGCGGGCTGGTGCTGCATGACACAAAGGCCTCCAATGAGCCCAGGAAACGTACTGCAGTAAGCAGAAATTAAACAGGAAGTGACAGGAAATTAGGCGTGGCACATCATTTCCTGGCTTTACAAAGATGGATTAGAATATGCCTGTTCACGATAAAACCTTGAGTCAGGATTGAATCAGGAAGCGACGAATCCAACACAAACAATGAATAAATTCACTTTTTGTGATGTGCTTCCTCTTGTACAGTTGTAGCAATCACAAAAGTTTCCCATCATGGATCTATCCTGCATTTATAATGCATTAGTACTGCACCAGGCTCTGTAGGCTGTCTGTGTCAAATTTTGACTGAACAGAACAGACTAGAACTGAACAGAGCAATAGCAACAGCAGTAAAAATACTGTTCCATACAATGTGTACAGTAAAGTTATTGGCACTATGTTTTTATTGTTAGTTATCTGTATCACAGGCTGGGGATACATTTCCTTTAACTCCAATGAAGTGTAAAATAAAATAGATTTGGAGGATGACACAGCGTTCATTTTAAATTATTTCTTTGTAGATTGGATATGACTTTCTGATGCCAAAAAGTTTTCAGCACTTGAATTCTAAAGGAAATCCACTTCCTGAAATGACTGCACTGAATGTGCATTGACCGCAACCATGCTGTATAGTAAACCAACCAAACCAAAGGCGCTCAGCACAGCATAGAATCAGGCTTAATAAGAGTCGGCTTGATTTGCTCACTGGTATTACAGAAAGTGTAATGGATCTTGCATCACCATCTATCTCAATTACCACTTTGATTGAGAACAGCTAAATTGGACGCCACAAATCTCCATTAGAGGCTGCTTAGCTTTCTGCGGCTGCACAAATAAGTTTTGGGTTGTGAGATGACATATGACTTTCTTAGGTCAAAGAGCTGGCTTATAGGGAGGACAAATTATTACGTCTGATCACATTTAACACATTACATCTTTTCTTGGCACGATGAATTATAAAAGATCAATGGATTTTCAGATGTCATCCCATGAGTCATCATTCTCCGTCTCTCTGTCAAAGTCATTCACACACACACACACACACACACGCACACATCATAAATCCATCAATTTGTAATGCAGATCCTGACGTGTCATACCAGTGTTGTAAGCCACATCACACTTTTATTGCTGTGTTTTGAATTAAAAGAGGAACAGCAGGAGTTACATTAACATCAAAGCAGAGCTCTTTTTCTTCGCAACACATCACTGTGCATTTTGTCAGATGTTCTGTTGATTACACTGTTCTTACATCTATTTCTTTGATCACAGCATTATATGGATATGTTAATGCGTTTCTCTCTCTCACACACACGCACAGATCCACTTACACAAAACCACACTTCTTACAACCCTCCTTCTTTGTCCTTACGGGTCTGTGTCCATCCCAATTTCCTCCTAATTTCCTCTCCATTTTCCTCTCTGTTCCACCCCCCACACACACCTCTCTCTCTCTCTCCGGTGGCCCTTGAGCCTGAAGGTTTAGAGGCCTGGCTAACCAGCCATGTCTAATGGTAAGCAGCCCACTCATACTGCAGGGTGGGCAACTTCAAAAGAACAGCACTAGCACCCCAGAGGTGCGCAAACACACATAAACGCTCACATACTCCCTCTCTGTCTCCCTGTCTCTCTCTCCCTCTCATGCACTCTCAAAACACCAGAGAAAAACAGAATACCTTACACACTCTCTCTCCCTCTCAGACTCACAAAACACACAGCGTGTAAAATTCCAATTAACCAGCTCTTTTAATGTTCTGGCATTGTCTCCTGTGTTCCTCGTTCTTTTGTTTTTTCTTTGTTTTCCCATTTATTGTGCTTGTTTATGAGTACTATATACTTGTTTTGCCCCTTTGTCAGGATTTCCCCTTCTGGCCATGTTAGTCTCAGTGCGCTGCCACTGCTGAATCAAACAGCCCAGCGTCTCCTCAGAAGGACTTTTTTCCAAATGATGCAATCAAGATACAACTCGGCGACCTCTTCATTACGCCGGCTGCGAGAACGGGCTCAGCTAGAGTTGCCATGGTGGCCATGGTGTTGCATAAGTCGTTACCGTGGTGATAGGGTGAGTAAGTAAGTGCTGACAGTGGCTGTCATCCCAGGTTGTCAAGGTGAATATGTGCGTGTGTATGTGTGTGTGTGTGTGTGTCCTTCTTTCTTTCTATCTGTCATCTAACCAACAGGGATTAGAGTCTTTTGCCCATTTGGAAGTCAGCCAGTGTAACATTCTGACATTTTGACAATCTAACCTCCTTCAGATGAAAGTGGCGAGGCATCACTTTATCCACTGTTGTAAGCACTTTATACCGGCCACTTCATTTACATTTAGAATGAACTGGTAGTGTGTGTGTGTGTGTTGCTAGAGGCACTCGATGACGCAAGTCACTGGAGACGGTGGGAAACAATCATACAGCTCCAATAAAGACCTGCTTGCATGCATTTGTAAAGTTCAAGCTCAGTGGAGAGTGAGAGAGACATGTGTCTGCATACATACATGTGTGTGGTTGTGCGTCCAAGAATAAAGACAAATTAAAGTCGACATTTTATGTGTGTGTGTGTGTGTACTCATCATTCCCACCTCGTCGAACCCAGGCCTGTGCGTGCGCCCGGTGTGTGAGTACGCAACAGCAGCGGTGCTTTCCTTTGACTAGCTCCTCCCACTTGATGATGTCTGTTGAGTCTGACTCCACCCTCAGACTGGGTCTCTCAAACAGAGAGATCTGGACTGAGCTGAAACACACAGCACTGACCTGGAAAACACACACAATTACACAGCAATGATAAGGTGCAGAATAATGCATACTGCTACTGTATTATGTTCTGCCTCCCTCTTCCTCCCTCCTCCATGTCACCTGTCCTCCAATGTCTCCTATGGTGAGGACAGCCTGGTCGGGGTGAGAGGAAACTGCCCAGTAGTCTAGACACCAGGGGGTAAACTTTAAACCCTACAGAAGAGAGGACAGGACATGTATGTGTTAGATTCTATGTCCATCAGGCTTTACATTACATTTTAGCAGTATAAGCAGACATTCTTGTCCAGGGCGACAGTACAACAGTTGAACTAGCTTAAATCCCTGTATCACCTACTACACAGAGCCTAACACCAGTGCAAAGACCGTGTGAAAATTCACAAGTAAGGTGTGAAGATTTATAGTTAAAGTTAAATATACAAAATAATATTGCTTCTATTAGCTACTGCTGAATAAAGAACAGACGTGATTTGTGGAAAACGATTTTCTCAAGCGTTGTAAACCATGATGAAGTATGATGAGCACGGGTATAGAGGATTGAAGTGTCTCACCTGACTGAGTGGCCTGAATTTGTAGGCATTTGCAGGCATTGCAACAGCACCGTGGGGAAAACAGGTAACACTTAAATTTATTAAAAATTAAATTATTTAATTTTTGATTTTTTTTGTATGGGCCAAATTAAAACCTTTTATGGCCAAAAGGGAACAAACTTTGTAAAAAAACTTTCATCCTTTGAAAGGCACCCTCAATTTGTTTTTATCACCACTGGTGTTTTACCATATGTCCTGGTTTTAATTATGTATCGTTGACTGCATGTTAGCTCTGCTGTAGGCCTACCATAATGTATGTGGGTGTTACCTGGAGTTTGTACTTGCAGCTGAACTCCTGTTTAGGCAGTACATCATAAAAACACACCTCTTTACTTGTGAATGACACCGCTATCTGAGAGACAGACAAGAGACAGAGAGAAGAGGAATGAGAATAACAGAAGGAATGAGTATGAGAGGGGAGGGGGTGAGAGACAGAGAGGGAGGAAAAGCTTAGTTACATACCTATCCATTATCCTTGCCATCTCACATTTCAGTAACTGATCAAACTAATAATATAATAATATCCTCAATAATTGTGCAATGATTCAAGTTTGATTGATAGTTGACAGGTAACTGGAAAATACTTGATATGTGTTATGTTATGTCACCCAGAAATCTGTTTGACTTACTGATGATTAAACCATGCTTATTAAAACTATTGATCAATAATTAACGGGCTGATTACTGAAAATTAATGAGTGTTTACTTTCTGAACATTATGCATTAGCACCCTATCTGCAACACCATTAACCAAAACCATTGATCAATTATTTACCGACTGACTGAAGTGTTTGTTTGCGTTCTATCTGTTGCACAGTTTGATGTCTGTCACGAAAATGATTTGATTTGATTTTTTGATTAATTCATAAGACATTTGATCCATTGTGTGTGTTGTGGAACAGGAAGACTAGGTCTACAAAACCAGGACACCACTCCATAATACCATAGTCGATTGATTGACAGGCCAATTGATAGCTATGCGACTGTCTAAAAGCGTTTACCTTGTGCACATTGTGGAGCAGCACCATGTCTGTGACCCAGAGGTCTTTGGGTCTGACAGAGTTGTTTTGCAAGCGATGCGTGTGTAGAAGGGACAGGTCTTCTCCGGCCCGCAGGCCCAGAGTTCCTCCCTTGCTCAGCGTCAGATAGTGACCTGAACTCTGCACGTACAACACCTGGGGACACCAGAGGACAAGACAACATGGGGCTCTTTATGGAAGACTTTGGGTGTGGGAAAAGTCCAAGGAGAGTTTGTAACGACGGTCTTTCCATTTGTCCCTCCGCTAGCTTTTCTCATATTGTTGTTCTCTACAATATTTTACCTCTCTCCTGTCACCTCCCCCTCCCCAGCTTCGGTCCTCCGGGGAATGCTGTCATACAAGTCCTGAACTGCATGTTGTCTTTGTGTGCTGCCCTTGCATTCAAGTGGCCCTGCCATAAATACCAGTTTTGTGAAGCTCAAAAAAAACTGTTGATACAATTCTGTGGTGTTTAGAGGTTATAGTTTTGTGCTGTTTAGCAACTGTCCTGTTGAAAGTCCATCTCTATCTTCAACAAGCAATCACTATTGCTTTTTGCTGATGCAATTTGCTCATGTTTGACAGATGTCACGGTCATCGTATTTTGCTGTTTTTGTGACCGATGCACCTGCAATTCAGGCACCACTATTAATGTTGCTTTGAAAACCTAATATGCCTCGCCGTCTAGCTGCCTTTGTATTTGTGATTTAATTACTTCAAAGTACTTTTTCATGTAGTTATTTTCTACCCTGTGTAGGTCATGCCACAGCATACTGGCAGTGGTCACAGAGAGGACATCAGGCATTTCAACAGTCTCCTGACTGCCTTGTTATACTTACTTGGCTTTCACCCGCTGGCTTCACTCCAAAGTGACATTACAGTATGACAACCGCAACAAAACACCTCTCACTTTAATACCAAAACTGCGCACTACTGTATACGTAGACATTCCCCCCCAATGACCCAACTCACGCAGTGTGTGCAGGGGTGTCATTCTGTCATTCTGTCTGTCAAAGACGGATCTGAACAACAGGGTTCAGAATCTTTTGGCCATTTAAAAGTGAACTGGCACAATATTCTGACATTTTGCCATTCTGACTCCCTCTCAGATTAAAGCGGTGAGCCATCACTTTATCCACTGTAGTCGGCATTTCATACTGGCCCCTTCATTTACATATTAATTGACAGATGTGTAACTGAGTCCGGAGCAATTTATCCAATAAGAGGTAGGCCATTTAGATTAGCAAGCCCTAATAGTTCCCAACACTTCCTAACAGAATGTTAATAATCTAATATCATCCAGTAAGCAGTTTTGGATAACACTGATTAGCCATAAAATGTTGTTTGAGGATGTAAAAGCTGAACGTTTCATAAGTTCTAAACCCACCAATGTCTAAACTTTCTTCCAATATCATGTATTGAAGGAGTCTTGACCGGTCCTTCTCAGTGACACGTTACCTGTTGAACAGGGTCGCGGTGTGGGCAGGTCAAAGTGCGTGGTGGCTTCCAGCAAGGCACATTACTGGTTCTGGCGTGCTCTATTTTGCCAGAAAGCTCCAATAGCAGAAAGGAGCACAACCCTTCCCAGTCGATGCGCCCCTCCTCCTTCACGGCTGCGCTGTCCAATAGGAGGCCACGGTGCTCCTGAATGACAACCACGCTGTCGAACAGGAGGCCATATTCTTCCTTGGAGCCACGGCCTACTGAGGACCAGGCCAGTTCAATGAAATCAGATCTAGAGAGGGAGCGAGTTGTACCTGAGGTGTCCTGTATCAAGATGGGACAACAGGGTTATGCGATATGACTACACACACTGATGAACAGAATCTCTTTCATACACACACACTCACTAGAGTCAGAGACTCACCAGAAAGAGACTCTGCAGTTTCTTATAATCTTCAATGTTCATCCTGCTCTCAAGCTGTCCCACCTCTATCCTCGTTCCCATGGTTACAGAGCTGTCAATCATCCACCAGGACAAGGTCAGCACAAGGTTATGAAGGCAAAGTGTGTGCGAGGAGCTCTGTTGAAGATTCAGAGTCAAATAATAAATTCCCCACATCTTGAAGCTCTGGTAATCCCTTAATAACGTTCCATATCTGTTTCACAGTGGGTTGCCATGGCACCGTAATCATACAGCGGGGTTACACGATTCTTTTGTTGGTTCTTTTCACTCTCTGCAAACATGTCCGTATTGCACAGTGTGCAATACAATAGAAGTTTCCTCAAGCTCAGTGGTTTTCAAAGGCAGTGTTGGGGCCCAAAGGTGGGTGACGGGAAGATTAAAAAAGGCCCCCAAATTATGTCTTACAATTGGTTACAGGCTGTGGCAGGTTGCCAAAGCAAGTGTCTGTAATGTAAGAATAAAATGCTGCAGGCGAGTAGCTTACGTAAGGTACGTTTTCTTAATTATCCTACACTGTAAGCAAAATCGCTTTTTGGTCGTGAACAAAAGGTCCCTGAGGTCCACCCCGCCGAACTCTTTAGAGTGTATTTTTTCTTGTCAACTAACACACTGCGGAAGATTGGAAGTTTTCTCCGAGGGAAAAGGAGTGAGGCTACTGACATTAACTCCACCCAAACCAGGGTTACAGGCATGTACACCCACATAAACTCAGCTTACCCTTTTAGCCTGTGATAAATCTTTATGAGACTTTTACCCACTTTTTTTTTTAATTTACCACTACATCAGAAAGTAAAGTAACACCATTAGTACAGGAGATGTAAAGTATATGCTACAGCAGTAAAGGGAAATGATGAAACCTAGGAGACATGCTGAACTACAGAGCCAAAGATTTTTTCCATAATACATCACTGATGTTTGGTTTGGTTATGAAGGTGATAATGTCTACCCCTGGAAATCAACTATATCCAGAGTTTCGTGGGAAACTGTTGGTTTCAGTTCATAAAGTTATATTACATAGGCAATGTTCCATAAAATAAGCACAGATACTGTAGGCGTTAAGGTGCAAAGTGTTTTGAGCAGTTGTGTTGACATACACATTGCTGTTTGAACAAAGCTAAAATAAATCTAAAGCGTTCCATTATTTAAGCTAAAATCACAGGCAATATTTAGTTATTTGTATTCAAGGTCTGAAAACCTAGAATTTCTGCTCTTATTGAACTGTTTAATAGCAGGCAAGATAAATACATCGTACCAGCTGTCAACCCAGACCCACTTGTCATACTGTACCTTTTACAAAGGGTTGCTTCTCCCTTTCTCTCTTCACTCTACATAGCCTCATTCAGGTCCTCAGGTCCTCATTCACCACTCTTGGAACTGGCTGTGCAGGGTTTGTATCAGGTGTTACAGTGGTACTACCAAGTCACTGGGTGTAGCCACATTGTCTAAAAAAAAAATCCACCTCATCAAGTACCTTGTAGTGCCTCTAAACTCCCACTATAACACTTTTGCTAGCGACGTTAAGGAAAAAAAATACTAACAAGCATGATTGCAATTCAAACACTGAATGATGACAAGAACATAAAATCAAAGTGTAGTGCTATCCTGTATATGTACATACAGAGGAGGGGCTAAAAGATCTAGCAAGGTACACGGTCTTCCTCTGCTCATAGATTTCCACCCGTAACATATTTTTAGACTGCTATTGAAAGAAATCTCAACATCCATTTTGTAGTTTTGATAGCCAGTCGTGATGTTAGCCATGCAGAGTACTGCGCAGTTGGCTGTTTCTACTCTCATCAATCTTATAGAAATTCAACTTTGTGTACTGACAGACATCACTGACAAATTAGCTGTACCTTGCTAGAGCCAGGATGGCCAGCGTGTATATATATATGCACTTCATTCACACAGGTTTTTATTTGGAGGAGCCAATACCCAATCAGAAATAGTAGGAAGAGCATTCCTCAGTTATGACAATCAACACATACCAAGAGACTCCATTTCCATTCCACTTGATGGCTGTCCAGAGCAGATTGCACCAGAGTCCCTGTGTCTTAAGGTGGTGAGGTTGGTTAAATAGTAAAACCAACGTTTTTTCCAAGTTTATGGCAACTCAAACAAATCTTCAGTCTCCAGTTGGTCTTCTTGGTCTTGGATGGGTCTGTCCACAGCAGATCAGTCTAGAGGTTGAGTCTAGCCAGCAGTGTCTGGGAAGCAATAGTCACTAACAGCTCTGGCTGTAACGCACACACTCCCACAGAGAGTTAACTAACTGCCCCCAGAAGCCCAGACAGTGGCAGAGGCCACACACACAGAGACGTGCACCCGCATGCACACACACACACACACACACACTATTCTTTTCTTTTATTATCCCTCACTCTCAAAGACTCAGGCTAAGTTCCCTGGCAACCAAGTAGTCAAAAAGTGTTGTGTTTGTGCATCCAGGCCCTTTTGCCTGTGTGCATCAGTGTGTGTGTGTGTGTGTGTGTGTTACCTCTATTCACAGATTGGGCACTGGAGAGGTGCTTATCTTAGAGCAGGGTACAATTACCCCCTGCACACAGATATGCACTGTACACACACACCATAGCTACCACATACACAATAGACAAGGACATTAGCATTCTACTGCATACTCATAAAAGTGTACATGCTTTATAACCACTAAAAAATACTGCTGTGGACCAGGACACCGAAGAAACAAGTTTTATAACAGTATTCAAATCTGTTTGTGAGGACATCCTCGCAGTGACGACACCCTGGGGGTCACTCCTCGCTCTGCGCATGCACGTACGCACGCTCGCAAACTCTTTTA
>CABFOQ010000396.1:66919-84344 GCA_900660455.1 Gephyroberyx darwinii | reverse complement strand
TCTGTATATTGCATAAATTCATATATTGCTCATTATCTATAATGACTGTCAAAAATAAATTTCACACACACACACACACACACACACACACACACACACACACACACACACACACACACACACACAGAGAGAGAGAGAGAGAGAGAGAGACACACACACACACAATAACACCTTCACAAACAATGTGCAATTTTAAAAACACAACCAGTGCTACTTGTCCAGAACAGCTTTTATGACTAGATGTAGCTGTAGGGCACATTTTTGCTCTTCTAGGGTTTTTGTTTGTTTGTTTGTTTATTTGATGGTTTTGAGGGAAAACTGAGGATAGTTTACAGCAGGGATAACACACAATTTGAAGTGGTCACCAGTAGGCAAAAAAAATTATAATTATTTAAACTTTCACACCACATTTTCAAAAGATGTTTACCTTCCAAAATGTAGTGAAGAAGCCACCATTTATGTCATGATGTGGTTCTTGAGGCTTGATTTTAATTTGATAATGATAGATTCAGATCAAATCCAACAGGGATTACACTTAAACACACTAAAAGACAAGCCAACAAGAAATATCTGACCAATATTGTAGCTCAGAGGGTCCAGTGTTGTACCAGCCCAAGGAGGGATAGTGGTCTGATGGTCCGGGGTCCCACTGGGGGTATACACACTACCAGTGTATATGGTAATGGATTAGGATCTGCTATATGACATATTTTATGATGTTAAAACAGCATTCATGACCAGTAAGAAATACTACGCAGCACAATAAACACTCCGGACTGTATGGTTACTTTTGACTGGTATTTTGAAGCACCTGATTGTTCTCTTCTTTCCTGGCCAAACACCCAAAGAAGAGTTTTGCTGCATCATAGCAGCACTTACTTAGAAATGTAGATATGAAAATGAAACATTAATCTAGCACTCTTAAAACTAAGCTATAAAGTGGTTAACAGTTAATGAATCAACAAAAGGTCCAAGGGTTGGAAGGAAGGTTGGTAGGAGTACAGTTTATAAACAACCAGTGTCTCAATGAGCTCATGCACACTTTTCCACATACACATTCATGTGCATATACTACTGCTACAACTACAGCTACCAGCATTACTACAGCTATTACTGCTATTAGTACTACTACATTAAAGTGCAGATAAACTAACTCACAGAATGCACATCATGCTTTGTGGCACTAGTGCACACTAACTAAAACATACTTAACATTACCTTTGGCAGTAAGACATGTATTTTTCAAGGCACTAATAGTGCTATTCCTTAAAAATGTTGTATTATTATTATTTATTTATCATTATTTATTTATTTATTTACTTTTCCATTTACAAAATTATTGTTTTAAAACTTTTACTTTATGTAAGAATGATTTCACTTTGCAGGCCTAAAGCTTTGTGCATGATACAGCACTGTCTCTAATAATATATTGTCTTTGATGCATGACTCATGATTTAAAAAATAATCAATTGAAGTGATTTAATAACAAGGCGCTGCTCTGTAATACTGTAACATTATCAATTTTTTTTTAGCAAGTATCACAATCTCGAAACTCTATTAAATAGTAGTTTTAACACTTCACCTGACACTTTCCTTCTGTCTTCCTCTGTACCATTCATCTTGATATACATTTATCACCTGATTGATTGATGCATATTGGTTATTAGGCCTGAGCTGAATTTTAGCAAGTAGCTTGACAATTAACCAAATGCACCAAATGCGTGTGTATAGCAGTATCAGTAATGTTAGCTATACAGTATCCTAAAATGGCCTATCAAATGATCAAAAACCTACAGGCGGTGGACAAAGTAACGGAAATATGATTAAATTAATATCAAGTATCTAATGAGTAGGGCCTGAACTGTGTAGTGGGGTATTGCATCATACATCAAGAAGGAAAGTCTTCAGTTCTTTGAGAGATGAAGGAGGTGGGAATCTACTTTGCACTCTGAGCTCCAGAACTTCCCATAAAAGTTCAATCATGTTTAGATTGGGGAGCAAGTCTATTTCCTTGTAGAGTAGGCATCCCTTTTTATCCTTTGTAGGTTGCCTGGCCCAAGAACATTTAACCCATGAAAAGCTACTGCCAATTTTGGCCAGACTAGAACTATCGGACTAATGCTATCCAGAAGGGCTTGAGCCTCCCTTTAGAGGACATCTATCATATTGGTGACCCAAAATCATTTAGCACTTGATATGATGCCAGAAATGTGCAACCAAGGATATACAGTATTTCTCAGTTGCCCCGCTCATTGAAACTGAAGTCACTATCAAAAACCACTCACTAAAGTTCTAGTCATTGGCTTCACCTCGTTAGGGCGGACTACCTAGTTTGTGGAGCTGGCTCAGGCAAATAGATGTATTTCAGATTTCAGAATACTGAAAACCTCTGCAACATCCAACACTTGATATTTATCAGGGCATCAAGGCAGTATGGATCATTGGAGTTTTAGAAGCAGAAAATAGTGGAGCATCATCTGCATAACAGTGGAAAGAGGCTCTATGTTTATAGCTGATGTGGGAGCTTTGACAGGGAGAAAAGGATATTCTTGACATATCTTGAATAAAATGGTGCATCTAACCAGTGTGATCTGGCATCACACTGGTTAGATGCACCATTTAGATGGTCTTATGACAGTGATTGGCCCGAGGGGGGTGCCATATTGTTTGTTAATCCGTGTGTCCTGCGATATCTCAGACACCACTGATTGGATTTTGACAAATGAAGGGAAACACCACAGTGGTGGCATTGGGGAGCCTGATGGAGAAGTTTGGGAATCAGGGTTGTTTTTTTCCCTGCTTGGCCTGTGTCCTTGGTGCTGGTAATCTGGTTTGATACTCATCATCATAATGGTTGTTGCCATATCAGTGTTGGGTTGTTTTCCTCATAGGGTGTGGTACTTATTTTTCTTCAGGATGGCCCTCAGGGAATTTTATGTCTTTTTCTGAGCACCCTGAGCTCTTAATTGGTGTGGGAGACAGCCTTCTGGCATTCTGACACAGTGGCCATTCCTGTGGAGCTGATTGCACATTAGCATGGCCGTAATGCTTATGGTTTGTCTCTTGAAATATGCTTGTGTTTGTCATCCCATTTATAATGTCAAGGCTGTATATCACACATCTCTAGTGAAACCCTTAATGCAGCTTTAAATACCAACAGCAGCCTCGGGGTCTGGCTACAGTGGAATGGGAAGAGCAGGGTGAGTGGGGTCAGGGGCGGTGTTGTCGTCTGGTCAGAGATATTTTGTTTTTTATGATGTTCAAAGAGTTTCTTGTGAGTGGGCCAATATGTCAAAAACACCATGCCATGTTACATGTTACATACCATGTTCCTTCCTCAGATTTGAGCCTATGCATAAGAATGCAGGCCAGGATCTTCCCTGCAATGGACATTAAGATGATCCCTTGGTGGTTCTCAAAGTTTAGTTTGTCACCTTTCTGGAAAATGGTAATGATGATTACATTTCTCAAGTGTGGGGAGATGTTGTCTTTGTCCTACAGGCAAAGGAAAAACTGACGAAGCTTCGGAGATAACTGATGTCTCCTCAGCTGGCATACCATAAGGTCCACTGGCTTTGAGGTGTTTGTGGGCTTATTGTAGTTCTGGTTACTGGGTATGAGCTTTCTGACACAAATGATACAGATGATTCTCAGTTGAGCAACTTTTCAGAGTGCTCTTTCCAGTATTGCTTGATGCAGCCTGCCTCCTTTAGCACAGAGCCATTCAAAGACTTAAGTGTGTCTTGGCCTGGCATCAGATGGCCCTGGTTGCTTTGAGAAACTTGTATTTGCAAATACATAGGATTCAGGAACAGTTCAAACACCAAAGGGTACCTACATTATTAGCTTTGTGTGATGCCTCTGTTGCCAGATACACTGACTGGCTCCCATTGCTGCTTCCTATGCTATAGCACTGTAGTATAGTACTATAGTATAGTAAAATGCTACTTTATAATGCTGTGAGAGTCATAGCTGAAAAATAAGACCAAGTGAGCCAAATCTTGCTGTGTGTACTGTAGCCTGCTAGTAGTACTGTATCAGTCTCTCTGATCAGATTACAACCAACAGTGTTTCAACTGTGCTCATTTGAAATATAAATAAATGTAATTATTATATACATATTATTATACATATTATTATTATTATACACATTATACATATACATATTATTATTATTATATCTATAATAATTAAATTTATTTATATTTCAAATGAGCAAATTAATTCATTACAGCATCAACATAGAAAACAATATTTGTCTCAAACGTGATGCCATGGGTATTTTCTGAGGAAACTCCAGAACCATGGAAGCCCAATCAATGTTGACATAATGTTGAAAAATAGTTTAAATGTTTAAAAGGTTAGATTACCACAAATAAAAACATGTTATATAATTAAAGACAGACAGTTGACAGAGTAAGTACAAAGGGACCTTCCTTAAGTACACTGAACTTTCACCTCTAGATCATTCAATCAGGTCTTCCTCAAAAGGAAACAGCATGTGCACATTGGCTGCTTTTATTAAAGCTGTATAATCCTCATGTGTTTTCAGGGAAAAATGACAATACAGTACCATTAAAACATTCCATTTCTATCATCTCTGTTCACAAGCCTTTTGCATGTGACATGGTGAAAAGATGATTACTGAAATCAGAATTTCCCTACATCAATATTGGGCAAGAATTCACAAAACAACTCCCTCTTAATATACTTATTATACACTCGACTTGCTCCAAGTCGAGTGTATAATGGTGTGTGTTACTCTGACTTTCAAACTAAAAGAGGGTGGAGATAAAGGAGGGAATGTGTGGGGGAGGAGTGAAAGAAAAGCAAGGTTTCTAAGAGGGAAAATGCCAAGGTTGAGACATCAGACCTTTTTCTCTTAGTGAAAACTCAAGGTTACAAACAAACTAGATGAGTGGCTCCAAGCCTCACTGGGGGGTCTCCAATAATCATCAAGGGAGAGTAAGAGACAAGGGAATTTGGGGGAAGGAATTATACTCAGACCTCATGGCTAAGAGAGAAGCACCTCTATATTTGATTTCTCGGTAAAACGATCACAAACGCAACTTAATTCTGCTTTCTCTTACTTTTTGTGGCTGAAGTGACAGGTAACTTGCACCTTAAAGACACACACAATATCTTGTTAAACCAAACTACATCTTTTGAAGATTATTTAAATGCGAGCGTGCCATGTTTTAAATTGGGTCAACATGGTTTTTCATTACAAAATCGTCTGTTACACTTGCAAAGCACCAACAGTTGTTGAAGCTTTAAAGGACCTTAGCTCCCGCCTTAACTGGCTGATCTCGGCTGCCCTACAGTTCATCACACAGGTTGACGTAGGGGGACAGCCTTCCTGGAAGTCATCACTGCAGCAATGACATTGTGCTGTTGCTGGAACATCCAAGACAGGTGGTCACACTGGAGCTCGCAGTGAACTGGGAGGATTGGATGAAGAAGGCCAGCATGAGGAAGATGGTCGAGCCCCGTCGAGGTGGGCTGCCAAGGGTTTGTGGGCAAGTATCTCTACGCAGGGCTGGACACAGGAGGAGGGCCTTCAGAAACATCAAAGGTGCTGCAGAGAGTCTCAAGGTGAATGTGGATCAAAAAGAGCGATCTTTGGACAACACAAACGACTTGGATACAAGCCAGAGACTGGTTTGGTTGTGTGAGTCAGGGTTTCTGATGTTGAGCCACCCAAAACACTCAATGGCCCCAGGTTATATCACTGATGAGATGATGTATCTATAAACCAAACTTGGTATATTCCAGTTTTTTACATCAGCCAGGTCAACTAGCTGACAGGACTATTGACAAGAATAGTCCTGTCCTTTAGCTACCCTCAGGCCATTATATTAAGTACAACATTATTAACAAGCAATTACTTGAAAAATATAAATATTGTTCATCAGTACGACTTTTGTGCTGAATTGTTTGTGAGGTAGACTTCCACAGGATTAAACAGAGCAAGGCTACTGGGGTAAGACACAAGCAGGGAACGAAAGAAAAAAATGCTTTCACTTTTCTCATTAGATGCAGGTGTTAAATGTTTCAGTCAGTGTTCTTATCTGAGACATTTCTGTCTGGCAGGCGTTCATGGCCTTCAAAGAGCCTGCTCCCACTGGAACAAATTTCAGTCCTTCGGTCCTTGGGGCTGGACAAAAAAAGAGAAACACCTAGAAATGTATGTATATCAAGTACCTAATAAGGAGTAGGGCCACCCTTTGCCTTCAGAACAGCTTAAGTCCTCCTTGGATTGCTCTCACACAAGTCCTGAATTGTGTGTAGTGGGATATTGGACTATTCTTCAAGAAGGAAAACCTGCAGTTCTTTGAAGGATGAAGGAGGTGGAAATCCACTTAGCACCCTCCACACACAGTACGTCCAATAAAGTTTAAATGACATGTGGTGGCCATGGGAAGAGTTTGAATTCATCCTGGTGTTCATGAAACTTGATTTTGTCTAGCAGTGTGCATGGGGACATCATGAGAAAACAGTGTTTGCACCATAGTGTGTACCTAGTCCAGTAGAATGACCTCATATTTCTTTGGCTGTTAGACAGAGCGATAATAATGACTCCCATGAGATGGCTGCGGTTACATCACAGATCCACCACCATGTTGAACAGTTGGCAACAGACATTGTGGATCGAAGGCATCTATGTCTTCATCTAAACTTGTCTGGATGTAGGAATGAAGGTGAAAAACGACTCATCACACCATGTTACTCTTTTCTATCGTTCAGTGGTCTAGGTTTTGTGCTCTTTACACCAGGTTATGCATCTTTGTGCAGTGGCCTTGGATACAATGCCAGCTTTGTGAAGCTGACGACATACAGTTGAGTGTCACAGAGGAGTCGATTCAATTCTTTGGTCATTTTTGAGGCAAAAGTGTTGTGATGTTTAACAACTATCCCGTTAAGTGTCTGTCTAGCCCGCTCAATGAGCTTCAACTTGAGACCACTGTTCCCTTTTGCAAATGCACTTTATCCATGTATGGCATATGGTGCCATGATCTTCAAGACTGTCTCCCTTGCCGTATTAAATAACTTTTTTATTTTTTATATTCACCCTAAACAAGACAAGTCAAATACATTAGCTATTACATTTAATGGCATTCTAACCTTTTGTTATTACCATTACCACTCCTCGAAATCTTGTAGTAAATAACAGAGATATCATGTTTCAAAAGTAGTTGTAGTAGTAGTAGTCCTATACAACTGTTAAATTACAAAACTTAACCAGATCATTTGGTGTGGTTCTGATGAAAGTTATCATGTTCTTATGTATTTAGACTATAGTTTAGTTTACTGTTAGAGCTGTTGCTGATAAGGCATTTTATAGGGCGTCATAAGTACAATAGAGGTACAAATGGAAAGGCCACAATATTTTTGCTCAAATATTGTTTGCGTTACGTTACAAGTGCAAATCATGCCTACTGTGCAGGCATTATATATTTATATCTATGTACACAAGTCTACCATAGCATGTGAGCACCTGTGTACCAGTCAAAACAATCAAAATAATCAAAAGTTTATGTTTTCTCATTCTTGTCTACTATCAATTTGCCCCCCTTTTCTTGCAATTTTTTTCCTCATCCAGATGTCCTTGTAAAGTAAAAAAAAAAAAAAAAATCCCCTTCACTTTTTTGGTGATTCTGGTTTTGGTGAGAGGCCTCCATGACTTGACAGCGTCATCACAGACAATACAAACCACCTATCTAAAATCAACATTATATGCTCTCATTCACAAGTCTCTTATCTTTTAGTAGAGGCTGTGGTGGTCAGTACCATAGGACTACGTTTCAAATTGTATTCAATATATGACACAAGGTTTTTGTTTTACATTTCATGGAAGAACAAGATGAGATTTACAAAATGATTCATCTGATCTTTGAGGAAAAAAGAGAAAAATAAGGAAGCTCCAGTTCATTGATCGTTGCTTTACTATAAAATCACTATAAAAGTTCTGAGACAAAGTTTTGCAAGATTTTTAGACCACATTGAGGTTTCTTCTTAAAACACACTATCCTCACTAGTGATCTTATGAGAAAGAAGAATAAACACTTGTCTAATGAAACTGTAGTATTGTTGTAAATGTATTGCACATTGATGCTTCCCTTATTATGTGGAATTTAAATTCTGTTAGTGTTTCTGCCACCAGGAGGTACAATGATGCACTGCGCTACACACACCACGCTGCTGGCCACCTGAAGTTGCTCCCTCACTCCATAATCTCCTGGTATTAATTATGAACTTCATGAACTGGGATGCAGCTACTGTACAGTACTATAGTAAAAAAAAAAAAAAACAGCAACCATAATGGGGATGATTGTTGGCGTAGAGAGGCTGACTACAACTGAAAAGTTGTTAGTTCAGTCCCCACCACTGACAGGAGGACCTATTCTAGGTTGTGTTATGATGGCTGGTGTTACCTAACACTGCCAAACTGCCCCTGAGCAAGGCACCAAACCTTAACTGCACCTGTTCCCCAGTAAGGAAAACTGTGGCATCAAACTCTGAATTTCACTGAATTTGTGAAGTTACCACTCTTTCACTGAAAATGTCCAGCAGTAACAACCTGTCATGCTGCTATTGAACCTTGCAGTGGAATTTTGAAAGCAAAGAGGACAAGAGGCAATCAAATGACCGGTCAGAAGCAATATCTAAGTTTAGCGTTTAACGTTTAGAGTTTTTATTACTTAGTGCATATTCTCATATGAGATGTCAACCACCAATACCGGTAGTCAGCTGTGTTGTCACTTACACCCTTTGTTTTCCTTTCAGCGGTCTGAAAATCATATTTCCAACACATTCTCCAAATAAAGCAGACTTAGATTAGTTTTTTAAAGTAAGTAGTTTTGACTATTTTCAATTATTTTTGTCAGACTGTGGAAAGGAAATGTGGAAAGGGATAACAGCTAATGAAGTCACACCAAATAAGCATATTATACAATGACTATATTGTACTAAAATCAAATATTACTTTAATTTTGTATTAAGGTCACAGATGAGGAGGACTAGTGTTGTCTTTTTTTTTTTTTTACATAACTTGCATGCAATTTCATACTCATAGTGGAAGCATAAACTGAAACTGTAGGAGACCTACAGTGGTCCTTTGAGCAGACCTGCAGTATATGGGCCAATGTGGGCAGTGAATGGAGGATCTTGTCTGGTTATATTGACTTTATCCATCAAGACTGTATTGGCAAAGAAAGGCATTTGTTTTATGATTAATAATTTATTTGAACTTTCAGATTAGATATTATTCAGCTTTGATAAACCAAGATGAATGAAATCAAGAAAAAACATTTTAATCATGTTGAAGCTACCCAACCCATGAATTAGATCAGTAATGTGTGTAGTAATGGTGATCATCCTCAAGATCCTGTGCTCATTGCTGTGGTGTTTCTGCACTGCATTTCCCAGAGATCACTTGTAAATAGTGTCTCCAGTACTGTGACGTCTGTTTCCTTGAATGAAGTTTGAGTTTCTGTAGGTGGTTTTCTTTGTCTGTTCATCCACGGTGGCTATCGCTGCTCATGCTAACCACCCAGTTATTCTACTGTTTATTCCAAACAACCCGGAAATGTAAAATATATCACTTCCTGTGCGTCAGTGGATTTTTCCCACAACAGACATACCTGAGTGTTTAGAACAGCAAATGGAACTGGCTAGAGGTTTAAGGACTACTGTGTTATATCTATCAGTGCTAGAGAGCAGCAAAACATTTATTTATGTAAAAAAAAAAAATGCAGATTATTACTCAAACATTCTGACTTCTTGATAGTCAATACAACACATAACACACAAGACCTGGTATTTACAACCTCTTTGACCAAAAAGTATTGCATTGTGAGTGTTTATTTTTCCATTCTCCCTCTCTTCACCTTTTTGATCACCTGTTTTTGATTTTGGGATTAGCATCACATCACATACACAAACTCACAAGTGTAATCATTAACCTCAAACTGTAGCATATATCAAAAGTGATTCATTTGGAGAGATTATATTAGTAATGTTTAAGTAATGTAAGATAAATGTAAGATGTACTGTAGATAAAATTTTTAACATTTTAACATAAATGGTTTGTCGTTCCATACAAAGTAATGATTAATTCACACAAACAAAAACCTTTATTTATCCAGGGAGGGTTGACTGAGCATGCATACTCCCTTCAGCAACATCCTGCTTGACATTCATAGTGTTACAGTACACACACGCACACCTGGGAGCAGATCACTACAACTACAAGCATTATTCTGTTGGTCACAGACTCAAGGGCACCTCGGCAGTAGTTCATCTCAGCCAACCTCGACAGCTGGCAGCCCTCCTGACCCAAGCCCACTTCTCTGAATACAAGTTTGAAATGAATTCATTACAATGTCACAGTTGGTACACTCAGGTGCCTTGAAACTGAGAATAGCACTGTTTTCTATGTACAAACTCTGGCTACATGCTCATCAGCTGCTTGATGAGCTCTGTAAGAAGACACCACATCGCTCACTGAAGGATAAAAAACGTCTAACTGCAATGTAATATGTCTTTTTTCTAGGAAAAGTATGAATTGGATTCCATTTACCTTCTGTAGGAGTAGTACAGTATTTTACTCTTCATTATTAGAGCATAGAAAGGTAAACTGTTCTCGTTTTGTTCCAGTGAATCTGTGAGTGAGTGAATCTCACTTGCTGAGACCCTTTTTCCAAGTTCCCAGAAATCCACTGGGCAGATGCACAAAGAATCTTCACCTTCTGCCAAACTTTGCAAAAGATTTACTCCAAGTGTAAACACTAGCACTATCGTTAACTCTAATCCAAACATCTGGTCTTCATAATCTTCACATTCATTTTCTCTTTGTGATGAATTATTGTTTACTCAGAGGGTCAATAGGGATAAGTGTCCTTTGTAGTTTTTTTAAGGAGTGGGTTATTTTCTTTCTGGTCTGGACTGTGGATGTAGAATTGAATAAAAAGAGACTTGGCGTTTTCATGATTCTGGATTCATGTTCTCATATAATCAGACCTATGATGGCAAGCTGTTTGAACACACTATTTTATATGTTCAGCTGTGTGTGACTTTATTCTGCTTTGATTTTATATGGTTATATTTTTACAGTGAGACATGGGTGAAGGTGTTATCAGACTTAAATTTAGTAATCCCACTTTTTGCTCAACTGTGTGTTTTCTTCTAAATGCTTCCAAATTTAAACTCAGTTGTGTGATTTATTGTCATTTATTGTTTTCATAATATGGTCATTGTGAAGCCCTTTGAGACTGTAACCTTTATTTATAAACTATACAAATACATTTGATTTGTATTGTAGTAAGAAATCCAGTCCAAAATGCTAGCTACTACTAGCATTTGTGTAACTCTTCTTACCATGGCTACACTCCTCTCTCTCATCTTTTTCATAGACAGACATGCCCAAGAAAATTATCTGTTCTAACACCAATCTGCTCTTTAATGAAGTGTGATTACATGAGATATGACTGAAAATATAATGATGTTCAGTCACTCAACAAGTAATTACGTGAGCTCAGTGATGTGTTTATTTGAATCACTTTTATAGTAGCAGGCAGGGTACAAATAATCCTCCCTCAACCATGTTTCTGACTCAATTAACAATCTCTTGCGAGGGGATGGCTGGCACTTCAAAGCACGAGTCAGAGTGACATTGACAGTGCAACATCCACAATGAATGGGGTCACGCTGCACCACGAGCAGAAAGAAACAGGCTTAGCTTACAATTTCTACAGCACCATAATTTATAGGAGCAAATAATTTTAGTTAATTCAACCCTCAGTAAAATAGAAATAGTGCTGTTTTGGACAACCTGTCATAGGCATTGCTGATGTACATAAGAACATGCAATTTACCAGTTCAATTTAAAAATGGCAAAGCAGCCCAGGGTACCATAAACTAGACTAATGATATGTTGCAAATCCTTGTAAGAGCTTCAGCTTTGGCCAGGTTGCTGTTTGGTGTGGACATACTGGCTCCTTGAGCAGCTGTCACAGGGCTTCACACGGCCATCAAGGAAAAACTTCCACAAAAATCTCATTAGATAGATGTCATTTTGAAACCCTGGGAAGGACCTCACAGAGAGGATCCCCTTCCAGGATGGACAGACATGCAGTGGGTGCTGAGATTGTGCAAACAAGGATTAAATGTTGATAACAAAGTGGAATATAAACAGATTACACAGGATAAACACAACAAGAACGCTGGGGTCAACAGCCAGATCGTCATCTTGGACACCATCGTCGTTGTCGTGATGAAGGTCATCATGAGAGTAACACCTGATGCAGGAACATCCACGCGTGAGGCGGGAGGAAGAGTTGAGGACCACAAAGGACCGACACTGGCCAGGCGCAACCACAACCTGAAGTGAAAAGAGTTAGGAGATGCAATAGTGGGTTCTCCACATCAGTACGGACTTTACCCAGGACCTACACAGTCAGACAAAAAACTGAAGACTGCTGAGAGGCCTTTGGTCTGGCATAGAGCCACATCATTCTCTCCAAGGATCTCCTAAAGCGATACTTCCCTTTGGTAGAACATTTTCAATATCTTTAGGAGTTCACAATGGTCAGTTTTTTTTTTTTGCAGCAGCTTAGACCAGTTCAAATCCCTGGACTGGCTGGGGAAAGTGAATGAGACTCAACAACAACTGTCCAGGTGTCCTCGAGCAAGGCACTGAACCCTCAGCTGCTCAGTGGCCAACAGTAGAAGACTGGCTGCACTGGGCAACTTCCAGTGACTGCGAATGCTGTTCGAATGAGAATCAGAGCATGAATGCTCAGTCCACTTTGCCTTGATAAAGGTTTAAAAAATAATTTTGAAACAAGAAATTATTAAAGCCAGGTAGCCTAATATTATTTCAGGATTTCCAGGGTCCTACATTTTTGCAGTCAGGAGGTTGACTGCTCCTAAATGTCTACTGAGGTCTCCACACTAAAAAGTGACAATGTTACGGCCAAATCTTGGAAGAAGAGAATGCATGCACAGACTACAGCTTGCTCTGCAGAATAAGGACAAGACAATTCACTTCGGCTGAATGTTGCAATATAAGCCGGTATGTTTGATATGCTGGAGAACACTGCTGTCTTCTGAGTTAATTGACAAAACTTTGACATACAAAATAACACCAAGACGAAAAGTCAACGAGTTACAGCTCTTTCCTCAGATGACCCATGTAGGTGTGACTCATTTAAGTGTTCATTTAAGGAGGCTGGAAACACTGACTTCTGGCAGAAACATTATTTGTGCAGTTGGATCCCAACAGCTACCAAGCAGGCTCCTTTACTAGAGTCAAATATTAAACTGTATGTTGAAAACTCTGGCTTACATTAACTCTAACTGCAGCATATTACTGTTACTGTTTAATTTGATCTCTACTTTCTGTACGATCTGCAGGCAGCACACAGAAATGTTTCACTGCTGTGTTCAGTTATACAGAGTACAGCAGTCCACTCACACCACCAGCCAACAACTGTACATGTGTGCTTTTTCTGTGAGACCAAATGATGACCTATGTAGACCACTCCAGTGGACATCTGTAACCCAGCAGGAATAGTGGGAATCTATTGCATATCATACGTCTACATATTTCTTTGGAATGAAAAAGAAACATGTGTTGATAGAACTGAACATCTCTCGTGGTATGAAAACATATTTTGAAAAGTTATTGGGATAAATAACTATTACCCTTTATGAGGAACTTAATTTATGAAAAGTGGAACAAAACAAAGAATAGTTCGATAGCAGCCCCTACAGGACAAATAGGATTACAGCAACACAATGCAATGGGACACCAAGTGCCAAGAGTTTGAGTGCATTCTTTAAATGTTACTTACCATAAAGCTGTGTGCATTAAAAACATTTAGCTGGATTGATGAGGCACATCATAACAGAAGGGTAAGTCTAAATACATCCCTCCTAAAATGGTATACTATAATAATATAATAGTATAAACATTATACTCAAAAGTCCATCATATGGCATCACGAGTGGCTCATTTTATACCAAATTTACAGCCAGGCGATACTCAAATATTTCATCCAATTACTGAGTGAAATTACAAGTAAAATGTATGTTTCACACTTGCAGGACTGATAAAATAAGATGAAACCTGATTGATCCCTGTGGGGAAATTGGGTTTTTGCAACACGATATTGTAATAGGAGAGTAGAAAAGAGAATAGAAAATAAATAAGAATATAGTAAAGCAGGGAAATTAGACCCTTAAAATTAATGTTATGTTTATATCATTTAGTGTAAATTTGACTAATTTCCTGCACAAAGCTGCTAGACTTGGCTGCACACGATTTAACATTACTTACCATTTAGCTCTAGAGCTGCTCCAAGTTCAAATTTACTCAGTTGTGAGATAATGCTAGCCGCCTACTATCACTCAACATAGTGTATGCTAAACTGCTAGCATGGAGCATCAAGTGAATGTCCAGGTCAGTGTACAGGAAGGTTTGATGCTTTCAGTGTCATTTGTGCAATTCAGAAAGAACATATATACATTTCACAATTATGATCAGAAGTAAGTTTCAGTTTTCTTTTTTCTCTCTCTCTCTGTAGCATTGACCTTTGCTGGTGGCTGGTGCTCCTGTGTTGCCACCTACAGGTCATGGGAACTCAATGGTACTTCTTGGTCTGGGGGAGAGTTTGCAGAATCAAGAGGAGAAAATCCATGTCAGGCATGTATTGTCTTCAATAATTTATTAAAAACAAAAACGTGACAACTTAAAGTTAAACAAACAGTGAAAATAGAAACATCCAACAATACTAGTTATTTACATGGGATGGCAAATAATAACATATAGTAATAGATTATATAATTGTTACCATCAGTTAGTGGCATGCTTACATGCCCTTGTAATTGGAGACATCATACAATTTTGAACTCATACCTTTATTAGATACTGGGAACTGAAGTCATATTTGCCACAATGGTGGTGAAGAATGAAGCGGGTATAAACACTCAGTGAGAGGCTGAGTTGGAAAAGCTTGCATGCACATTTAGTCTCACACTATACAGTACACTATACGCTATACAGTAGGTTTGTGCAAGGACAGGAAATGTGAGACAGGAAGATAAGTGAAGAAGTCAGTTGCATGATAAGCCACAGTTTGTGGTACTTCCAGTGGCTACAGAATTTAAACATAGCTCTTGAGATATAATAACCACATTTGTGCAAAAGTGGGTGTACCCTTTGACTTTTGACTTTTTTTTTTTTGTTCTGACACAAAATGTCAGAATTGTGTTTCTGGTTTCTTCTATAAAAGTGAAAAAGACAGTTTAGACATGTATGTGAATATGTGAGTGAGTGGACAAAACATTAGGGCAACCTGCTCTTGACTAGACTAGACTGGACATGGATGGTACAGAATGGGGTGCAACTCATCAGAAGGAAGGAGTTCCTAATATTTTGTACACACTTTTTGAAATCTAACTGTAGATGAGATCTCATTATTAGTTTGTTGTCATGGGTTTTGAACAATATTTTCATCCAAAATGATTTTAATTCTGCCTTTTTAGTCAACAAACATCATATCAGGTCTCTTTGTTAATATAACCATCTGTGTAACAATTTCTCATCAAGCAGCGTCAAAAACGTTACTTCTTTCAAACTTTTCAATGAAGCCAATAGTGTGCCGTAAATTATAGACATCTGGATTCCCATGAGATGAGTATTATCAATAGACCTTGGTGTTCACTCAAACAGTTATCCTGAAAATTCTCTAGAAAAAAAGCATTTAGAGCCTGTTGTTTTAGTTCTTTCACTTCAAATGTAGTCTCGTGGAGTTGGCCGACCAGTTGAAGAACCCAGGATGGCTTTAGGTAAATCTGAAGACAAGTGACACCTCACTTGGGGTATTTGACAAACTGACACTCATTCATACAGAGTGTCCAGCTCAGTTTGTCAAACACACTAAGTGGGGGGCCTGATCGCACACAATCAAAGATGCATCTGTAGAATAAATGAACAGGAAATGTTAAGATGTCTAGCGGTTCTGCACAGTGGTACTTTGATAACAAAACATGTTATAAAAGACATATTGCAAAAGTATACTATTTGCATTAGATGACATTTCAAGTTAGTATTTACTGATACTGCATTTTGACCTCAACATTTAGTTTAGTTAAATGACATTTTGTTACCTGAATGTTAAAGCAAACGTGTCCCAGTGCAATGCTGCTCTTTCGCTCTCCTCCCACCCAGTAAGAGTTCATGATGATGATGCTGTGCATCTGACAAAATATTTGACCACTGAGCTTCAACAGGGAAAAGAGGAAGTCAAAATAAGGAAGATAACTGCCAAGCTAGCTCTCAGGAAATATGTGGAAATAAAGTGTCAACATGTCAGGGTTGTGAAACGCTGTGGATGGTCTTAGCAGCTCACGGTTTTGTGATAATGCTTTGCTGAGAGATAATCTTTTGTTACTATTGTGTTCACATAATGTTTATGAAAAAATGTGTACAAGGTTTCATCATACTAACAAAAAAACAGTTTTGCAGTTAAGATTGCAGACATGATTAAGGTCAAAAATAGGGCTAGGCCGACTTTGAGGTCAGTTAGTTATTATCGTCTGTTTTATTGTATCTTTATATTGGTAAATGTTATTATTAACATTAATGTCAATAACATTTTTTCATTTTGGAATGTTTCTCCTCCAGCTCCCATCGGGTGTCATCAGCTGTCTCTGCCTCTTCCTGCTTCAAGGACAAGCCTGAGTGTTTGGTCTACGCCACTGAGTGGATCACTAGCTGTCAGTTTCTCCCCCCTTCTTCCTGAGCCCTGTCACCCTACTTAACCAGCCCACCCAAGACCGCCTGGTTTCTGGACTCCTCACCACCCAGTAGAACATGCTCTAAAACCCACAACTGTCACTATTTTGATACCATATTATTTATTATCACTCAAGTATTTTTGCAACACTACCCACCATTAGAATGTACTCACAACCCTTGTGTGACTTCCTCATTTTACACTGGACCGATACACGATTGGTCATTCACTGTACTTCCCTCTACAGCTGCAACAGTACTGTATTCATATTCATAGTGATTGAATACTGAATGTATATTTGTAAAGTAAAACTGTATGTATAGTCCACTGTTTATTGTATGCCTGTTTCTGTTGTACCTGTAATGTGTGTCAATATGTACTGTGAAATGCTATCAATACGTCTACAGTGTTATCAAGACAAATTCTGGTATATCTATTGTACTTTTTTATTGATTCTGATTCTATTAGTCTATTAAACTATTCACCTCTGGGTCATGCTGCCTGCAGAAGTTCTCTGGTGGCTCCTCTACTGTGGGGTGCATCAGTGAGGGCAAGGAGGACTACAGGAGTCTGGTAGAGAGATTCATCAGATGGTGCAAAGAGAGCTTGCAGTTCAATGTCAG
>CABFOQ010000396.1:54530-66824 GCA_900660455.1 Gephyroberyx darwinii | reverse complement strand
ACTGGACTGGACTGACAACCCAGAGGTGCTGTACAAGAGAGGGCAGAGTAGACTGTTCTTCCTGAGGAGGACGAGGTCTTTCAGTGTCTGCAGCAGACTATATGTTCTATCAGCACACTGAACTAGTGGTGGTGTTCTGGGGAGGCTGGGGAAACAGGTAGGGTTAATGTCTGGCTCTGTAGGTCTGAGCCTGGACAGCCTGGAGGCAGAGGGGAGGATGAGGACTAAACTGAACTAAACAACTCTTCCCTCCTCCTCTATGGTGACAGAGCAGCTACAGAGCACCTTCAGCCTCCGACTCATCACCTCAAGGTACAACACAAAGCACGTTAAGCTCTCTTTGCTGCTGACCACCATCAGACTGTATCATGCTGCCAAACCGGCCCCAGCCTCCAACTAGACTGTCAAAACCAACTATCATTGACAGCCTATGCTCTAGACTAATCTATACAGCATTGCTTGCACAGTTCATACGTCTTCACATGTACTTCGATTAAGTACATGGTGCATATTGTCACTTTTCCTGTACACAGGGTTCCTCCATCTGCACATCTGTACATATTAGCTACATCTGTAAAGTGAAATGAACATATTTGGAAGGTGTATAGTATATATTAGTGCCCCCTTTCCATCATATAAATGCGTATAGGGCAGTGGTAGCTATAGATTGTCTGTCCCTGCGGAGGCAGGAGGAATCCATATAGGGTTCATGGTCCATTGGTGTCACAATATTTTGTTTAACAATGTTCAAAAGGAAAATGATTGTGATTAAACAAGGCACCTACATGTGCAAAAACAATGTTGCAATGATTTCTGTTTTGTAAATTATCCGTTTGAAAGTTATTTTTGTGATCACTTAGATTATCCGAAGACACAATTGGCCTAGTTTTTGGTGGCTCAGAACAGAAATCATTAGTGCTGTCGAATAATAGAACAAATTAGAACAAAATAGGCAAATTGGAGTGCCCATCTTACAGTGTGTAGAAGAGGTAAGCCAGACTCATTCTATTTGAAACATTGAAATATGTCTGACTGATATAAATATATCTATCTGAGTGTGAACCACACAGCGCAATGTCCATTTCAACACCTTTTTCAGGCGGTGACCATAAATAAAGAGGAAGTTGAAGATGGAAAAAAACACTACCACCCTTTGGTATTGACAAAGACATGGTTGATTTTCACCAAGTAGTGCAACAAGAGTTAACTGAATTTCCTATTGCAAAAAATGCGGGGAAGTACTTGGATCACAGTATAACAGACATACAATACTTAAGTTAAATATTATTCAGTAGTGTCTAGTAATGTCCAGATAAGTCTTCAGGTGCATGTAGAAAAGGGAAGTACTGTCCACCAATGCAGAAATTCAAATTCAAATAACTTCTTTTACTTTTCCTATTATTTTTCATACAAGTGCACTACAAGAAAACAAAAAACAAGCACCTATAAAATGCTGATATAAAATGTTATGTGATTGTTGTTGCCCTCAGATGGCGGGGGCTGGTGGATGTAAAGTACTGTACTGCACCCTGAGATATGAGTTTAAGATTAAATTAATCATGTTTTTATTTGCTTGCCTGTCAGTCAGGGGTCTGTTATATATTTGAGTTGTGTGCTCAAGTGGGGGTTTAGCGACACATAGAAATGTACAGTATGCATGAGTGACAACTCTATCATTTGAGCCTCCTTCCGTCTTAGTCGGATAAGAGGTCACTGTAGGTCCTGTACAGAGGTCAGTCAACTCTGGGATACTTCAAAGACTTCAATACTTCAAATCACTTATAAAAACACCAAATACAGTACGTCAGGGAGTATTTTGGAGCATTGGGTCTATTTAATGCAGAAAAAAATGATTTCTGAACATCATCCAATGTGCTCTGAATATCAAACTTCTTGGCCAACTTAAAAGTACAGGAATCAAACTGAAATTACAACAGTTTGTTTCGGTTACATTGTGGTACATAAATAATTTAGCAGGCCAGATTAGTGGTCAAGCACACTGCTGTGCAGAACGTTGGGACGTTAGATTACTACAGACACAACAGTTTTATTTCTAAAAGATAAATAGAAGGACAGCATCATCAGATGCTGAAGTACAGTATTGTGGACATGCACAAATAAATTGAATTTCCTGGTTATGTTGACTGATGGTAGCAATAATTAGTTCAGTTTGACTTCTACTATTCTTCTACTCCTGTGAGTGATGTGTGGAAAATTGTTGTTACATTGCAAAACTACTGTTTTTATGTCTAAACACATTTCAATGGAATGGACATTTCCTAAAAACCCTAACCAGTGAATCTAACATCTCAACAGACTGAGGGTGAAATGACACCTAGTGGCTCATTTGTGTAAGACTGCAACTAGAAGTGCAACCCTGTCTGTGGGGACAGAAGTGGCTGACATCAGTCAAAACATGGAGGTCAATATAGTGGTAAATACATTATTAACAAATTGACTCTGTTCACAGAATGGTATTATTCTATGCATGATGTCAACATTAACTAGTTTAAGTGTGTTAAGCTGTGCTGAAGAAGAATCAAGTAAAAGGTTGCTCATAAGAGACACAGAACAGATAAAGATCTTTCAAGATACTACAGTTATCTCAAAATATAAGAAAATGTAAAAATGGAATGAAAACAGAATGCAGTTTCCTCTTTCTTTTATTCATTTGAAAGGAAGACTTTAAGCAGAAAGGTGTCATGAATATCCTGGACATGGACCGCCTGTTAATGTATGATTTAAAATATTAATCATGTTTGTATCCTGGTGGATTCCAGGCATTAATACATAATTTACTTTACAAAAAAACTTGGCCTGCAATCTAATAACAAATTTGCCTTTTACACATAATGACTAATTAAATTGAAAATTTCATATTACACTAAATATTTAAAAGCTGGCCGTGGAACCACAGTGCTTCAGATACATACAGTATACTAAAAACTATTGTCAAAGACTGGTATAAAAAGGTACTCCAAAATAGCAACAACTGTGCATGTTTATATTTCATTGCAGATACAAATACTGTAAGCAGAAATGAGCAGAAATACATCAAAATGTATCTTGGTACAAATGACTCCTTCAATAGAGTTACCAAAATAACAACAAAAAATGGAAGAAACGTATATTACTAAAATACATTTGCTTTGTACTCAAACTGTGGTAAATAAATCTGATTTCTAAACATCCATGAACAAGCAAAACCCTCCCCACTGCTTCATGCCAAAATAAAAACTGGGACAATGGTATGAGGAAGTAATGTAAACGGTCAAGTGTGTTATTGCTTCATTGTTTTTTATGAGTTACCCAGTTTAGCCCCATTTTGACTTTTGGTTTTGATTCACGGTTTTGAATGGTTGCAGAATTGAACACTCTATGATATAATGAAATGTTGATTGGATTTAAAGTATAAAGTAGCCGATATCTCTTGAGCCGGACATCCTGTACCATCTGCCCTTCGAGTCTGACTGGTGCAAAACTACGTCCATTTCACTGGTCGCATCAGAGCCTTACGATGTGGTATTACGGGTGTTGCTTGTTCTAATAGAATAGTCTCATCGGTGTACTATTACAGCATGGAGCTCCTCAAGCACCTCTATATGGGCAGATATGTTTTCAAAATCCTGTTATTTCTAAACTAAAACTCATAAACTTAAGCATTTCCCTATTTTTAAAATACATTAAATTGTGTCTTGTTACCAAACCATTTTTGAGACACCTGAAAAATGAAAAGTTACAAAATACACAAAAGTAATAAAATACATTTTTCAAACACATGTATTGGAAATACTGCCCATCTAGGACAGTAAGTCTGTTTGAATTAATTTTGTAAAGGTAAACTCTTCCAGCACATATTCATGTAATCATCTAATTTAACCATATATAATAGAAACACTGTCAAGATTTTCTGAAAAAACATGTTCTCTTCTGTGAAACATCCTTGAACACAAATATCCTTGAACACCTAAAATCAGAATACAACTTTCAAACTTTGCAGTTCACTTTGTTCACCATGAAAGTAACAACTCCTACAATATGACCAACCATTACAGGTTAATTCTTTGTTGTGTGTTGGACTACTGGAAAATAAACTTCACTCCATGGGCTGTATCAATGCAAAATAATTTGTATTTGATTATATATTATCAAACACCATTCCTCACTTATAATCCAAACTAAAAAGATAAGGATGAAACTAGATTAAAATCGAAGGGAAAACCCACCCAAATAACCTCATTCAATTTAATCAATATTTATGAAGATAACTGGCATGTCCAGGACACTTTGAATCTGGTAGCCAAGATGGGATGAGGACTTATTTAGGTGTTGACTCCCCCCATCGTCTAAGTACAACAAAAATCAAACCTGACTGATGTAGTTAGCTTGATATAAAAGGGTTATTACAAACCAAAAAAACAATATCTAAGTGCCACTATGTTGCACCTTTTGTCTAATGGTCATTTCCAACATTTCTGTCTGTTTCTGAACTGACTAAACTATAGTCATAAGTACTGATGAGTACCAAACTAATGATGAAATTTACTTTGTTTATGAAACCTAATTTCAATATAAATATCTTTAAATGCATACTCTCAAATTAACTTTTCTTACCCAAACATGTCACAAAATCTTGTGGATGCATAAGCAGAACATAATTTGTGCTCTGAGGCCATCAACCAATCATGACTCTTTCCTGCGGTAGGGAAGCCAGTCAGATTCAGATTCAGACGTGGCCACGGCCACTCTCTGGACACACCACTGAAAGATAAGCAACTCTCTTCATAATCTGTAATTCAGGTAACCAGGATTTATGTGTGATGCCATCAATAGACACCTAGTGGAGCTGCTTCAGTGACAATTTATTTACTTTTGTACTTTGATCCCCAGAAAAATAACCTTGATGCTCACAGTGCTCACCTAGTCATTTTCATAAAGTGTTGGTTAATAACATCACAGGTTAGAGGGAGAGAGTTGTTCAAGTACATAGATTAATTAACTGTCTATGATCATGGGAATACAATATATGGTTTCCATTTTAAGGTGGATTTTGCTTTAACCCTTTACAATGCAAACAAGACACCATATCCATTAACAGGCTCATGATGTTTTGCGAAATGAAGAATTAACACTAAAAATACAGTAGGAGCTTCAACTCAACAGCCACATTTGTGTAACATCATTAAATATAAGATCTCAAAATAAGTTTCTTTGCCCAAAATATTATTAAATTTAATGTGCCAGTAGATTCACATAGCAGCTTTCCAGCAGCAAGACGTTTCAGCAAAAAGTCTAAACTTCTCAAAATGTCTCCTGCGGTTCAAAGTTTCCTGTGAACATGATGGAGCTGTAGTCGACCCAGGCCTCGCAGTAGGAATAAATGACTATTTCCTATGTTCCTATATGTTACTAAGCTTTCTGTTCTGTCACATTGTACTTTGTTTGGTCTTAAAGTGTGTGAGTGATGAAATAATTTCCCCCCTCAGCCTTCAGCAGATTTTCCGTAATCGGAGGGATGAAAGTGATTCCAGGCCTCAGAAGAAAAACAGCAGTTTAAGGCCATTTAATATCCACCATATGTACTTCCTCCAATTTCTTCTTATAAAGTAATTGATGGTTGATGATATTTTCCCCATATTTCTTCCATGCCCCAAATCTCAGATTTTGTGCAGTAGTGTGTGTGTGTGTGTGTGTGTGTGTGTGTGTGTGTGTATGACTTCTACTCTGATACCCACAGAGGCCAACTCATAGTGTAATATACCTGCATGTTGGAATGTGGCAGTAAATGACGTATTACCTGCATGCAAGTTGAATATTACCTACATAATTTTGGGAAAATCTGCATAAATGACCAAATACAAAAGATTATTAAAATCTAGGGATTTAGCAAAGAATTTCATGTTATAGTGCGCTGCATGGTATGCACATAGATTTAACAGTTAATGTGTGAGATGACTTATTTTCATATACAGTAAATTTAACCACAAAAAACAAACGCCGTTCAGAATGAGTCTAGACTTGACAACACGGATGAATTTCCCACAGAATTGGATGATATTACACCTTTATGTCTTTCAACAACACTTGTACACATAATTACATGGCAATCATTGAAAAAAAATAGAAGAGAAAACATGATGTCTAGGGACAAATGCTGGCACTCTTACTACTAACTAGAACAAGCTCAAGCTAGACATGATTTCAAAGCTAACAATCGCCTGGTTAAAATGTATTGAACTGGACTGCAATTGTGATCCCAGTTATTCATTCAATCTAAGCTATTAAACCTCCAGCCAGCGTGCTAAACACTGACAAGAAAACAAAGTTGCAGCAGTTGCTTGAAAAGAAAAATAGTATTGGCAAGATGTAGCCTACATTTTATTTTGGAATAACCAGCATGACAGGGAGCAGGTTTGTGAAATGTTCGTGATATTTGTATTCAAAAGAAAAATTGAAATTCATTGCTGTGTGAGCAGTAACAGCAAAATTTGGAGCCAGAAAGAGTGAAGCACTGTAATTGAAAATTAAACTTGTAAATGTTTAGACATGCAAAAACAGACAAAAGGTCTAAATTAAATTAAAGTGATCTTTAATATCTCCTTATGTGTCGGGTAATATGTGAATTGTGACAGATTGAGATTTGAGAATTTGAATACAGTGAAAATGAAATGTACTGAAAATATCTCTACAGACTGCAGGAAATAATGCTCCATTAATGCGCCACACATACACTCCAGTCACATTACATGTTTTTGCTGATGTAGATTACAATGCAAATGGTTTAGAATGAATGACATTGCATCATGGCAGAAATATTATTGCCTCTGAAAAATCAAACTTGCCATGAGGGGCTGCTATGATCAAATGTGTATAGCTTGCATGCATTGCTACAGGCACTTTTTTTAAACTGAAATTATATTGGTGCAGGAGCCTTTTATTTTGAAATTCTCTATGAAAACGTAAATGTGACATACAAGTGCAATGACAATATAAATGTTTATTTCATGTATCATGAAATGTGGCATGAGTCTGTTAATGATATGCTACGTAAACCCCTTAAGAGGAAAGTTTTACTAAAATATGTCCCTTTTCAACCAGTGGCTCACCTTTATTCATAATTAGGAATGATTACATGTTAGGGAATTTTCCACATCCATAATTGTACATTGTGCTGTACTTCTGTAGCCATTTCATTTTGCGGATCTGATTTGTTTGGGTACAAGGCACTCTAGCTTGTGTGAGGCGGGACTGCAGTCTAGGCGTAATGGCCTTGGTGTGTGGGCTTTTGGCTTGGTGAGTGGATACATCACATACATTCAAACTCATCTATGCGCTGTTTGGTGTTGCCTGACCGGATCTGTCTAAGGGTCTTGTACTTGTCCCGTCCTGCTCGCACATTTTCTGCGTGGATCATGTCATTCGTGGTCTTCTTGGTCTCATCCCGAGCATTGGCCAACTCTGAGCTCAAAGCCTGGGAATATAGTGAACAGAGCATTAGTACCAAATCTCATACCACAATGTTACAATACACAGGCATACCAGGAAGAGCTTATAAGACTTATTATCTAAAAAATCTATATGTCTGTTCCCAGGGTGGAAGCAACTAAACACAGTTGAAAGATTTGTTTACATGTGGGGCTTTTGTTTTGTCTTCATTTTGCTCCAGATAGTAAACATTATTTCCTTCTATTTTACAATTGGATTAACAGCCAATTAATCAGTGTGTGTGTTGTATAAGATAGATGTTCTAAAATGAGACTTCTAGTCCATCAATCCAATAATCGATTAACTGGATCCATTAAATATTGGAATTATCCTATACTTGACAATAATGTCAAATTCAGGTTGCTTCAATCCTGAGTCACATCTGGATATGAATAAGGACTCACAAGTAGATGTTTCTGCACACGTTCATTCTTCTCAGCCTCGGTCATGCGCTCCTCCTCGCTGCGATCCTTGTAGGAGGCGGCAGCTGTAAGCTCAGCACTGGCCTCCGCGCTGCTCTCATCATTCTCGTCATCCTCATTCTCTGCATTCATAGGCTCTTGTATGTGAGCCGCCATCACTTTGTTTTTAAGCTGGTCTTTGGTCTTCTCCAGGTCGTCCTGCACCATGGCAGCCTGAAGGAACATACAATGTGATTCTCTGTTATGTTTACAGGGCCCTTTGGTAAAGATAGGCATATGTAATAGATGAAAAAGCACAAGAATTATATTTGATGTTTAGTCAAAATGACTTTTTCCTCTGAGTGTATAGCGAATTTTAAATAAAAACATATTTCAAAAGATTTTAATGAAAGTGCACAAGGGGTTGCCTTCAAATTAAATTCATTACTGGTATTACTGGTATCGATTTACACTATCTAAAGCTAAGTCTAATATATAACAATAATCACATAGTTATATCTAAGCACACAGAACTTAGTTAGCATCAAGGAGGCTAGTTCACCAGCTAGTTAACTAGGCACATCTGATCATCAGATCAACAAAGATCAGACAAACATTATATTAATAAAGCACAAACAGCTAAAGTAGCATCACAAAAACTAGCATATTATTCTAAGAAATAAATAATGAATACAAGTTCCATTAACTGTGACAACTTTGTAATAGAGGCTTTTCAACCTGGATCCTGTTTATTTAAATGTAACAGTGGAAGTGTTATCAATGTGATCTGACATATGGCGTGTAAGTCATATGGTATAATGTAGGTTGCCAGTAGAGTAAGTTGAACAGAATTTGTCTTCAGTACTGTGCAAGTTAAGGAGTAGGTGCATCTCAATACACTGACATGCGTACACACATAATCCACTATAGCTCTAAAGCATGAGAGTTATGAAAATGTGGTTACACAGACCACCAGTGCTGCAAAATAAAAGGAACAGGAATCAAAGCCATTAACTCTAGGAAAGGAAAAAGAGCACTGCTGGCTCCATTAAGGCCTGCTGAGAAAAGCAGGCCAAGCGTCGTATTTTTCCACCTCTCAGCTTTAACCCTTGTATGTGTTTGCACTTAAGCTGCCCTGGATAAGAGCCCGTTATGAATAAGTTTGGAACGTCAACAGAAGTTTGTCTAAATGACAAGACATGCGGAGATGACCACTTAGCACTGCATTCTTTCTCAAGCCAGAATATCATAACGGAGCAGAGAGATATCCTGCTAGTTAAACAGGATTTCCCTAGCACAAAGACAGCTGCCACCCCAAATAGCTAGGCTTATACAGCATGAGTCACTTTGCCCAAAGTTAAGGGGTTGAGTTGGCACACACAGTTTTTACCAAAAAAGACATGAGGCAAGCTCCAAGCTTTTACCCCTCCCCCAAAACACATACACAACAAGGCTCAGGAATGTCCTTCCTCGCTCTGACCCAAGGGAGGAGTTATATGATCAGCAGAATATGATATTTAACTTAATTCCTGCTCATTTCACAGATTTGCACACATGCACAACATGCTTATGAATCTGTTGTCACCAACAAGCAGGAAACAAGATAAACGTAATTTCTAGATGACACTCAGACCAAATTCCTGATGGCAGTGTAAATACTTAGGTAGAAATCACAGCCACATCAGACATATTTTCTTTTGCACACACACACACACACACACACACACACACACACACACACACACACACACACACACACACACACACACACACACACACACACACACACAATACTATATAATTCCTGCTAAAGTTGAGCACTATATGCTCAGGTATCTTTGTTCCATGATATTCAGTACCTCAGACTGTTACTGCAATCAAAGCCGGACTATTAGAGGACTGTATGAAAAGTAGTAGCTCAGACCACACCTTCTGTTGCCACTCCACTGCCTCATCTTCCTTCTTCTTCTTGGCATCCTCCAGTAGGGAAATTTTTGAGGTCAAATCAGCCAACTCTGTGGCCTGAGGGAACAACATATTATTTTCATTTTACATTATACATAACACTGTAATGTCTGGTCTTTTTTTCTGTGGGTGGGTGTCACTGACCAGGTGCTCTTGGTTCTTCATCTGGTTCTCAGACTGCTGGAGCAGCGTGACCTTGGCTTCCTCAGCAACCCTGAGATCATTCTCCATACGTTCAGCCTCCTCCTGAGCACGCTTCCTCTCCTGCTCCAACTCCAGAGCTCTCTGTGTTTGCTCCTCCAACTCTGTGAATACATAAATGTACAAAAGACAAGTCATGTCATGTGATAAAAATTAGTATCCTCATTCAGTAAAGTAGCAAAACGAGCCTGTGTAGAATACTGATAGGTTACCCACCTTGTTGGGCTTTTTTGGTCTGCTCCTCAATCTGCTTTAATCGCTCCATTAAGTCCTCCTTTTCCTTCTCAATCTTTTCCTTTTCCTTTTCGGCAAGTTCTCTTTTCCTCTTTTCATTCTCCAACAAAGCCCTAATAGAAATAGAGAAAGTACACATTCAGCAAGATATATTACAGGAGTAAACTCTTTTGCATGGTAAACCCATCTTTGTTCGGCAAAAGGCAATTCTAACACTCCTCAAGAGCATTTTGGGGGGAATTGATCACTGTGGCAGACTGGGGGGAGGGTGTGGGTGAGGCGTAGGCTGGAGAGAATGAAGCTAGTGGGCTGGTTCTTTCTGTTCTTTCCAGCACCACTGTGGCCGATTAAGGCTGATTGCAGCCGGGTCCTTTTAACCTGTGTGTGTGTATGTGAGAGGGAGGGAGTTCGACAGGAGGAAAGAGAGTCAAGGGAGTCCAGTCGAATGTATGGAGCGGAGAGTGAGAGGGGGACCATCAGTGGCGGCCGACCTGTACATTTCCTGTCAGACCAGTGGCACAATACAGTGCGCAATACAGTCTGATCATCCAAACTTGCAATTATATTGCAATCAAATCGATGTGTAAAGTATTCATTTCTCTGCCAAGGGCTTTTGACACTAACCTCTCCATCTTCTTGTGATTCTTCTCCTCCCGAGCCTGAGCCTTCATCTGCTGCACCTCAATGGTGTCAGGTTTGCGGCGGCGCATATACAGCTCATGGTTACCCATGCATAGTGCCAGGATGCGCTTGTTGATGCGCAGTCTCGGTGCATAGAATACAAAGTCCTAAAACGGCAACATTCGAGGTTCATTTCAGAAGTAATACATAAAATGATGAATACACAAAAGTACTAACAGGCAAATTTGTTTACAGGATGGCTAGTACTAAGGGATAACCTACAGGTGCTTTCTTGTCAATTGGTTTAATGACAAACTTCTTGTCATTGAAGGAAATGTTCCTTATTTCACTCCAAGGAAATCCAATTTTGGGTGTCATTCTGTTGAGAACAATGCAAAAACAAAAACTTGGGTCAGCAGCAGTGTTTGTGAATAATAGGCCAATGGATTTAGTGACCAGCAATAAAGTATGCCAAGTATACGTATGCATAGATAAATGTGCCGATATGGATATCAATAATTCCATCATTGTGGCATCACTCACTTATCAGTCTGTTCGTAGATGTTGAGTCCCAAGGCATCCACTCCCAACCAAAGTTCAGATCCTTTCTTATTCTTTATGTTGAAGTAGTTGACTCCATACATCTCAAGGTCTTGAGCAATCTTCAGATACTCCATCATAGATTCCTCTCTGGGAAAAAATAGCAAGCTTTGGTCTCCACACCGTAATGCTCAGGTCATTTCCAAAGACAAGCAATTATGGTGGGCCAAGAGGGCACACAATTCACTCATTAGGTTTTCCATTATGAGTGCAAACTTTTGGACAACCACCAACGGTGCCAATGGCTCAAATAGGTGAGAGATAATCATTTTCAGCACCACGGAGAGATCCCTCGGGACGCCACTGTGCACACTGGGGGGCATCATCATCTCTCTCCTCAGTTTTGCTGCTACTGAGCTAGTTGGGCTATGAGAAGCAGGTGGTCAAAATTACAGTTGAACACCCTAATGTCTAAGGAGCTCTATTGTTGCCTCCATTTACTTTGCAACTATCTGAGGGGCGAGAGAAAACCCAGCAGATATTCTCATGTAGGCGCAGGATACTTCCTTACTTGTGTTGTGGGATTACTGACATACTGTATGGATGCATCTTTCATTGTATTGTGGTGAAGTAATCTCCTGAACACATTTCAGGTATTTTGGGGTAAGTGTGTGAATGGTACTTTTGAATATACACTTGTTGAAAGAACACGGGGGCAAAGATGTTTCTCTCCTTCAAATGTTGAGAATATAACACATATACCAAAAAGAACATTCAGCCATGTTAGCTTTCTGTGTGTGTGTGTGTGTGTGTGTGTGTGTGTGTGTGAGAGAGAGAGAGAGAGAGC
>CABFOQ010000396.1:18564-54510 GCA_900660455.1 Gephyroberyx darwinii | reverse complement strand
CAAGAGTGCATGTTTACCTCAGCATGCCCTTGTGTTCTTCGTGCCAGACTTGAATCCTCTCCTCCCACTGCTCCTTGTTGAGTTTATGCTGGTCCAGCACTCTGAGAAAATGAGATGTGAGTGTAAGAAATCATACAGAAATCATACATACATCAGAGAAAACTGGCTGCATCAATCTCACAAAAACTGCCGGATAATGTAATAACTTGTTGAAATGTAATAAAATGACCCTCTAAATAGGTTAAATATGGAAAAACACTGTTAGTTAAATAAATTAAATTAAGATAAATTGCCATATAATATAATGGCATCATATTATTACATTACCCAGCAATTGTTACTTCACAAGAATCTCATTTAATTTTACCATTTTTAACTGATGATGGAATAGTAATATTGACTACTAATGTAATAACACATAAGAATAATGTAATTAGTCAATACTTATAATTACATCATCAGTTCAAATATGCTACACCCCTTATGAAATAACAATTGCTGGTTGATGTAATAATGTGACGTCATTGGGCAATTTATTACATTAATTACGTATCCAACCCATTTAGAGGAAGGTTTTTATTACATTATGTGACAGTTATTACATTTCCAGTCACTATAGACCCTAGACTAGATCAGTAGCTAATTTTAGAAGATAAAATTGGTTTTATGTAAAGAGAATGCCCACTAGCTTCGTTCTAGATATCTAGTTATACAGTAGTTATAGATAACAGTGCCGGATGAGAAGGGCCTTAAGTACTTTTGTTCCAGTTGGCATTTGCAACAATATCATTATCTATTGAAAACAACTACACATGTTTGGGACACCAAGTTTAGAAATATTTGGACTGACATAAAATATCCTTGAACAGGGTGAGACTAGATTCAATACCAGTTATTGGCACTATTAGCTGTTGTGAACCCTCCTAATGACAAAAAGGAGCATCATCTGGGAGGACTTAACATTACCTCTGAGGGAGCAGCTTGTCACCCGACAGGTATCCTGGTGAGTGGACATCCTTATTGTAATCAGCATACTTGGCCTGCACTGCATAGGAGGCCAAGAGGACTGCTGTCTCTGGAGGGCAGTAGATGTCATCATTTAAGATCCCCTCCTTCACTTGCAGGAAGAATAGCCGCTGGGTGGCCTCTTGGATCAGCTCCTCAGAAACATCCTCAGGGAAGAACTTGGCACGAAACTTGAACAGCAGTGGGCTCTCTTTCCTCACATCCTGGGCTGTTACCTAAAGCACAATGTGACACAGGTGAGCTGTAGAGCTTGCTGTTATAAAAATAAACTTGATCACCTTCACATATTTTGACCCAAAGTAACAAGAAGGGTTTTGTGACGCAAAATACCAAAGAACTCACCTTCTTATTGAGCTTGAGCCATGTAGAGAAACCCTTTGTATCCTGGTACTGGAGTCCAAAGTACCAGACCTCCCGCAGTCCAATTGTCTTAACAACCTTAAAATAACATAAAAGTTGCAACATAATTGTAACGTGCTATTTCACTTTACCAGAACATTAGCCCACTTAGCTCTATGGGAGATCAATGAACAGTTCACCACAGAGAATAGCTGCCCTTCGTCAAGCTATCTACTGGGTGTTTCTTCTTTACTCACTCTCAATGCTTGAGAACAAAGTCTACAGTAATTATACTGTATTAGGAATTACAGCAACCTGCTGGCTAACGGCTGCAAGTTAATGTAATTTTGCCCATAATTGTTTGGCGTGCATCAAAGCTGAATATCACATGAAACAAACATCCTTTCTCTAATTCCTGTCTCTGAAGCTCACCCATAATGCATTTAAAATAATTCCACTATGAGATAGACTAGGGCAGGAAAATTAATTTGCAAATATAAACACAGGTTGTCAGAGTGAAAATAACATCTAGATAGCGATTAAATAATAGGGTTTCCATTCCAATAACATCACATTATTACATTAGCCAACAGTCACTGGAAAGCACATGAAATATGACACTGATAATAAAAGAATTAGATGGCTGACCTGACATAAATTGCTCATACCTGGTCAAAGAGTTGTTTTCCTGTTGTATTGGGCTGAATGGCGAACTCCAGTTCAGCATCCATTGTGGTTACTCTCACACTAATCTGTGGAAGAGAGCAAATGAGAATGAGCAGAATGAGCAGGACCACCTTCACAGACAAGTAGACCTTAAAATGGAAATATTAGAAGTCAGAGCAGTTTCTTTGGTTGTGCAAGATGATTTGTCAATTAGATGATTTGTCAATTAGAGTGTCTTTTAGACAAAGTGAAAATATCTCCATAAAAGCCCTTTGTACTATTACTGTGCCGCCAAAGTCAGTCTCCTATTCCCTACTAGTAAATATGCTATCATTATTAATCTTGGTATCATCAAGAGATTACTGCCTCAAGGATTGGACTGTTTTATTTAACCTGTCCAATAATACTATTTACTATTGCAATAATAGTAAATTCTAAATTTAAATAAATTCAGTTTTAGGTGGATTTTCATGATTTATTCTATTTTATTCAAATATTTAACTCCATATAAACACCTCAAACATAACAAAGCACCGTCCCAAGCCACAGTCAATACTTGTGTTTTGCTCAACACCATATATGGGTGGTTATGGGTCGGACCATGACCTTATATGGAAGATACTGCACACGCGTTATACACTGCAGCGCATAGTGGCTGTTATTAATTCAACATCACTTGCATTTCTGATATATGCTGTGTTTCTGCAGAAAATATCAAAAGATTGGCTAGGCATAGTTTCAGAACATATATTTATTGTCCGCCACCTACATTTTGGATGTATTCACCAATGTTCTTAAAGTCTCTGACTTGTAGATGTAAAATATTCTTCACAGGCCCAGGCTGTTACGTGTTTACACTCATTACCAATTACAGCTAAATCTTTTACAGCCTTAAAGTACAAGTAAAGTTCATGTCTATTTGTGACATACTTCCAGCCCTTGCATCAAGAGATCAGAGAATACATTTCCGAGTGAAAACAATTGTAATAAATCATAATGAAAACAGTCACAGTGGGGCAACTGCGTTTCAACAGAGAGCGTTGTACTGCATTCATGGGTTGGTCCTACTGTAAGTTGGATACAGTGACACACAGCATAGCCACAGGAAGGCAGACATTTGTAGTCAGGCCAGCAGAGCTATGACTTTAGGTTGTGATTGCTGGTACAATATAGTTTCTGAATTACTGAGGAGTTTGTCTCAATATTAACGTTATGAATACACTGCTGGTGTCAAGTTCTCTGTACTTGATACAAAGTTACGTTAGATCATGGGATCCATCACACATCCTGTCTTTCCAGTTCAAAACACAAGATGTCACTCATGGTGTTAGTGTCTGGCAGAAGACAAACTTAAAGACATAAAATTAATTTGGAAAGATAATGTTGACATTGTTTTGAGACACTGAAGTGTCCATCTAGCTATCAAGCTAGGTTAATAACAAGTTTTTGTAGTGTCAATGTAATGAGCAATGCAATTGGAGAGTGGCATGATGGTGAGTTGAGTACAAAGCAGTTGTCATTAAGAAACTCATCTTTTGAGATAAAACATTTTTGATATGAAAAATTACTTCAAAGGTTTATTATACGCAAAAATGTGAAATAGCCTAAATCATTTCAGAATTTGTAACATATATTTTATTGTTTTTATACAATTCATGTCCCAATGGTATTCCAATTCAATCCTCATGCACAGTCTTCCTAAACAAAACTGTATTAAAGATGCACAGTATTTAAAGGAAATGCCTCAACAGACAGACAAAAAAACATCTGTGACCCGATTTTCCATCATGATGATGGGAAGGACAAAGAAGCAAAGCTTTTGAATAAACCCGTGGAACAAGCAAAGGCACGCCCACAACCCTCCATGTGCACATCTAATAGGCCGAAATGTCTGAACAGGAACAGCTTGAATGTGCGTATCACAAGCCACAGGAGGACCACGCAACTTTATACAGTCTGAACTGGGCCCATTGTGAACATCCAGACAACTGAATCATCAGAGAATCATGAAAAATATAATTTTGACGTAAGGAGAAAACAAGAAAGACCATGTCTCTTGATACCACAGTATGTGCAACAAGCATACCACTCTGACTCTGTCTCGATATAGAACTTATCTACAGGAAGTAACCACATCCTCTGGTGGCTGGGCCTTGTGAAGCAGTGCTGCTAAACACTGAGCTCTCTTGAGAGTTGCCTACATCCTGTCATGTATCAGGAAACCTGTCAGTCTTAATTTCTGCTCAACTCAGTGCCGCAGCAGAATTTCATGTTTAGCAGGAACAGTTTGCCTAGAGCAGGTTTGATTCCCCTTCTGGTAACTTCTGTACATGTGACATTTCTTTACTGGTGGTTATTTGCCAGTCAAGTATTGCATGGTAAAGTTACTGGGAACAGAAAGTATTCTAGAGATGGTACATGAGGTTCTACCCTTGGCTAGAAAGGCACATGCAAATGAAATTTCAAGAATTTGTTTATGTACTGCAGAATTAGAGAGGCATTTACATGTTAACATTTTGTTACAATTATTAATTTATTTCATCTTAACATCCCTCTCAATGAGGTCACCCATAGCAGAATGTCACTCTACACTGCGTAAACTAACCATGTAGGCATTTCTCATTTTCTCTGTCCTCTCAGAGATGACAAAAACATCAGCATGCCTGTCTACTGGGAAATAACTGCGCAGGCTGAGGCCCACGCCTGGCCCGAGCCACAATGGCATGCATTATTTCCCAGTTGTGGGGCTGATTAGAGTTGCGTTCTTTCCCATTTGTGTCAGCAGGACCCCATTTACTGCTCAGGACACTTGCTACCCTGCCACTTCCTGTCATCACTAGCAGCACACAGAAAGCTGCAGAGAGTAAAGTTAAGGTTGGGGTGAGACCTACATTCTGGGGCTGCACTAAACCACAACACAGATGCTGAAAGGTCATCTAAGCACACTTCTCTTTAAACTGACATTTCTGAACTTTGTTGAACATTGTTTTTGTTTGTATAGTTGAGAGTTCAGTTCTTGACCTCAATGCGGGGGAAATGAAGCAGAACTTTCTTTCCTGTGTAGAAATGACTAATCTTACATGAAAAGGGAACTAGGATCAGAAACGTTGTGCCTGGTTAGGGTGTGCCTGACATGGCCAGAACTCAAAAACACTTAACACACTATTATTAGCACATGTACAAAACACTGCTCTCAGGACCAGGGCCTCAGATAGGCCAATGTGTTATGTTTCCATGCCTTTTTCCTGTAACAGCATTTCTTCCAAACTAAAATTAGCACAAAGACATTAAGTTTTAACATTACATGTAGCAGCACTATGTAACTTAAGGAATTAATTTTGTGGCAATTTTCTTTTTGCTAATTTGCTATTTATTCTTGATATGCTACTGGCTGAACGATTCAACTGTATGACCTTAAGCTTGTTTTTATAAGAATCATCAGCTGAGTCATAAGGGGGATTTTGTCGTGCAACAAACAGCAATACGCAGTACATATAAGTGAGAATATGCTGTATCAGAAAAGAGTTAATTAATAGTATTACTAATGAAAATAGGGTTTTGAAACTAAAATAGTAAATGCTCCACAGACAACCATTCTACTTGCATAAAAATTGATAGTTGTGTTGTTTAATATCTTCCATTTGCTATATTCTTTGCTGTATCCTACTACTATTTGCTGCGACAGGGATTATTAAAGTTTAATTTTGTCTTGTCTTATAATGCGATGAATTAGGTAGTATGCCTTAAATTTATGAGGTCAACTCATCACTCCATACAACATTATATGAAGATGTATTAATTGCAGCAAAAAAGTGATGATTTATTTTATTCACATTAGCTCAATCCTGCACTTTGTCAAGACATAAAGGGAGCAAACCGGGTTTATATACAACCAACAAGCAGGTTTATATATAACCAATCACTCTTGTAAGTTAGTTCATTCAGTGCAACACAAGACTATTATAAGAGATGCTTTGCTATGTTACTTGTGCTACCACACTTGACTTGGACAGCTTTGTAGCAACTTTTCGATACGTTGGTTGGGTGTCTGTCTTTGTTGGCTCTGTGAGCGAAGTAGTTCCATATTTCACTCCAGGCACCAGTTTTGTTAACCAGTTTACGTTGATTGGGATTAATTTAATTTTGGACTGTTTGATGCAGATGCCAAGTTTTGAGCTGTTTGAATTTTATGTTGACTGCTGGAGTCCACTGTCAAGACCAGTGTGACTCTATTCCAGTCCCTCTTCTTCTTCTTTTAACTATTCCAATACATGCCATCAGCTTGCAGAACATAATAACGTTTATAAAGTTCAATATCAAATTTAATACAAGTAATATTGAAATTTCAGTTATCATACTAACGCTACAGAGGGGTTAATCGCAACATCATTTCCTCACTTGACACAGCCAAGTATTCAGAATCAGCACTATAGAACAATACAACTGCCTGCCAATATCATCAAAGTTGCAGATTGCACAGAAACAGCCACGTGCCTTTCCACCCCACCAACCAATCAACGCAACAACCTCCATTTCAAAACCGACAAAGGAACAAAAAACTATGAATCCACTCTGACAACCAGAGCCACCAATCCTGTTGACATCTACCACTACCTGGGACCCCACAGTGATTCACAGCTCACTCGAAACATCAACACACAGATCATCAACAACAAGAGCCAACAGAAACTTAATCTACTCGGTAACAATTGTGCTATTGCTAATGAAGTTCTGCAAATAAAATAAAAGACTTTGTTTTACTAAACAGGCAGGCAAGCATTTTGGGTGTATAAATTGTTGAAGAAATTGGGCACAGACGTGGTGCACTTTAAACCTAATTAACATGGAATGACTCACTGTGATTTACTACTAAACTGCTAATTTTAACTGGGCTTGTGTGTACTATGTGATGCCTAGAGAAAACAATGACTTAACTGCCACCCAGACTGACATCCTGACTGCCACCCAGATTAGCCTATTGTTGTGCACTGCATGCCCTTCGATATTACACAGCGGAAAGCCAATGGCTGAAGAGAACAAACTGGGGACAGGAAGGGGGAGGCTGAAGATGACGAGGATGATGTATCTCTCTCCAGACATACAAGGGGAGGGGTCATTCAGAGTTATTTCCCATGACTAGTTTGTTTTTACAATATTCTAACATAAAAAAGAACAATTCTCTTTGTCCCGAAGCAGATACAGCTAAAGCCCTAATATTTTCATATTTATTCAACGGAAAAAATGACATCATTTGTGGATATTTTTGTAAAGAATCATTTTCATTGCAGCTGAGAAAGCCTATAGGAAACTTTATATGTCAGCATCATTTACTGTAATAATATGGTCTATATTTATAATGAAGTATGGTATTTCAGTCAATGAAACTGAGCATATTCCATCGCAGTTTATGAATTTACCAAATGTCATTACACAGGTCATGAAATAGCCTCGCCTATTTTGAAAAGTGAAAAAGTGAAACAGAATGAGACAAAATATCTGCAGACCTGAAAAAAAGATTTGAGAGTGAGACAGGGAGGAGGCTTCATTTGCATTAAGAGACAGCTGTCTGCTCTTTTTGTTTGGTGTGTGGTAACGGTTTGTACTCCTCTTGTAGATCCAGGCCTCAATTTCAACAGCTCCATGGGGCATTTAGTTTCCTGAAAACTTCACTGAAAACATTCTCACTCTCATTTGGTGCAACTCACTCATATTTGTAAACAAGGAGAAAGTTACCATAATAGTCAACACAGCCAGAAAATCTGATATGCTGCACACACACACACACACACACACACACACCCTTGTCTTTATGTTATGTTGTTGTTATATGTTGACTAAGGCCCACTGATTTGTGTACAGCTTTCATATGTACACTGTTAGCACTTCTCTGGTTTGATGATTGTACTAGACCGATTTCCTATAAGCACCACAAATTCATAATTCACCTGCCATGACACATAGTTACTATTTCAATTCTGTACTGCAAAACCTGGGGGGATTTCTAACTTTGCAAAATAGAATATTAAAATATTTCTGTTCAGGGTATTTTGTCAAAATTCTTCAAAAAACACCTTACATTGAAGTTCCTTTGCTACCCTTGGTGAAATATTCTTCATAGCTGATTTCTTTTGCATTACACACTGAAAATATAGAAAATACTGAGAAAGAAAGCATTTATTGATATTGCTACTTTTTAGCGCAGCCCTGCCTCTTCACAAATGAGGCAGATTTGTGTTTATGGTATTTTAACAACTATTTTTTGCGTGTTGGATGTTATACCAAACATACAAAACATAAGGTGACCTTGAGCTGGAAATCCATAAAAATATAGTTTTGTTTGCAACAGCAGCTTTAAGTCCACAGATAAAAGATAAAAGTAAATACGATGAATATATGAACATAGATCGATAAATGAATAAATAGTAGCAGAGCACTTACTCTTAGTTGTTTGACCTCCAAATAGAAAACATTTATGTATGTGTGTAAAAGCCCCACAAGTTTGTCTCTACCACCTCTAGCTTACAAACTGTTAATCTGCTGTGCTATGTGCACTACAGATTCCTTTAATCCCCTGCTTGCATACCTCTGGGCTTTTCAGTTTACTATTTCTGCTTTGCCACATTTTGTTAAAAGTTTGGTCTTCCTAACAAGAAAACGAGATCCATCATCATTTCTACATAATGGGGTAAAATGGTAAGTTCTGTTTAAATGTTGTATAATAGGATGTTTCTGTATATATGGATAAAGTTCTGAGAGGGTATTAACAATATCACTGAGATTATTCACCAACTGTGACAGGACACAGGCTGGTTTACTGTAGAGAATTGTAGTAACGAAATAACTTTATCGTTTGCTGCAACAACACAGTAACATGAAACCTTGATGTTGACACTGACAGAGCATTAAATTGCTACTGCCATAGAGGCCCACTCAGCAATACAATCCAGTGAATTGAAAAATATTGAAAAAACTGTTTTGGTTTTTTTTTCAACAAAACCTCTTGAAAGACATCCAAAAGTGAGATTCTGACACCAAAACCAAGGGATATTAGTTTTATTTGTGTTTATTGCGGGCTTGAGAAAAATATTGATCTATTTAGAATTAAATATGTCTGCGTGTCAGTGTTGGCTGAGTATCACAATGACAATTAAACTGTATGTAACGCAGAACTGATATGGCTCCTTTAAGATGTGAAACTAAAGATAGATAAGCACAGATCCATATACTGATCTTATTGCTTTTGCTGCAATTTCTGTTTGAAGGCTGCAATCTTAAGTGGTACATGGCAGCGGCGGCAGACCATGCTGGGGAATGCAGGGAGGAGAAGAGTTGTGATGTGAAACTCCATATAAGGCTGCAGGCTAGGAAATTACCAGAAAGGAACTGATGTAACTGCAGAAACCTTGAGTCACAACATGACTTCCTTGGGAAACTGAAGCAATGCCAAAAAAGAGTCTAGCAAAGACATAGTTACTGAATAATTATTGCTTTTGTGAAATACTAGCACCAAGGTTGTTACAGTTAACTAAAACAAAAACTATATACAAACTATGCTCAAAAAGCCTGGAGCAAAAAACAGGCAAACTATGATCTGTGCCTCTTAAAATAAACTACACTAAAATCAGATTTATTTTCGCTTCATTTTTAGATTGTAACATTGCATCTGTACATGATACTGTGGAAACATTCTGGCTGGATGTAAATGTCAAAATACTAAAACTTCATAGGTAAGATCATTTGTATTTTAACCATGAATCCTTCACTCCCTGAGCAAAGCAGTAGTGCATGTAGCTACAGGTCCATGGCACCCAACTTCCAAAGGGCTTTCAAGCACTGTTCAGCCTCTGCTGCTGAGTCAGTGTATCTAAGCTTCTTCTATCTAATGCCTTTTGTACTGCATCTTCCCATCTTCCCATGGTGCTGTGAGCTTCATAATGGGAGCAGACAACTGAGTGCTGGACCACACTACGAGGTCAAGGTTTTGGCTGATGTTGACTATCTCTGGAGGGATTATGAATTGCTGGCCTATGTCTGCACCCATTTCCCAATCTCTAGCCTCCCCTAGCTGCCCTAACTTGTGCATTCTGAGTGATAGTTTTTTTCCTTTCTTGTTCTCCTTCATGCATGAAGCCAATTTGATGCATAAAGTTCTCTCTCCTAACTGCTAAAGAAGAGATTTGTTTTTGTTTTTTTGCTGTCAGTTTCTGCTGTCAGGCATTTATTTGTTTATGTCACAAAGTGAAATGAGGGAAAGAACAACTGCATCCTGACAGGATATATTTAAGCATTGCCTTGTCTGAACAACAGGGACAGATGTGGACTTATGGCAGCACATCATAGATTGCTCAAATAATGAACCTAAGACTTGATGCTTAACATATTCCACAATCGTTTCAAGCTAAACATTTTCCTGTCTTCGCCCATTGTCTCTGCTTAGCTTGAGAATATCTTGCTGTTTCCTCTTGACTATATATTTGCTGCACTACTGATTTCCTCTTTTCTGAGGTTGTTGTTACATACAGCTGTGCTTGTGCAAAGGTTAATGCCTCTACAATATAGTTGCACTTGCCCTGCAGTGTCCCTATTCCTAAGTGCTGATTGTGTTTGCTGAACAGCTTCTAACTGGGGTCAGTTTCCCCCTAGTTACAGTTATAGTGTCAAATTCACTTTCCAGTGATTTGATGGAAGCCTTGCAACTGGTTGAATGGATGAAAATGAAAAAAGAAAAAGAAACGAATGTTCCCACAAAAAATAAGAACATAATAAAAAATGGTGATCCAGAGAAAAATGTATCTTTTTTTAATGTTACTACCAGTTAATGGTGTTACGCTCAAATAACTAGCATGGTGATTTTTTTTGTCAAGTACAACACAAAGTCAAAGTAAGAAAACATCAATACTGGATATTGATATTGGATATATATACAGTTAGCCCTTCATAATTAGTTGTCCATAACACCATGACACACATTATCAAGCCTACACCTAACTGTGGATACTACTGGTCCCTCAGTTGGGCCAAGATTGTATGCACACTGCTTTCTCGGATGTTTCTGATATCATGAGACAATGCATAGTTTATAAACAACCCTCCTCATGTAGGCCTACTAAGTATAGTTTCTTATGATAATGCCTTGTCAGCAGCAAACGTATAGGCTAGTATAAGCTTACAGAATTCAAATGAGAAAATGGCTTTAAAAAGGACATACACAGTATAGAAAATAATACCCTAATGAAAAGACTACTGATTTGGTCTAATCTGCACTTCATAATTGTTTGGGGTCTAAATTACTAAACTGTTATGGGTACTTCTTGCCAAATATCAAATATTTGTGTCCATGATCTGAGCCCATACCCTTACCATGCTGTATTTTAGGCATAATATTAATGCAGAACCCACTAGATTTGTATTGTGCATTCCACCAGGGAAGGAGGTTTTCAGATACACTATATCAATGGTTATTGCAGTCTGTGTCTAGACTTCTGGTGGGCGACTGAGATACCAAACATGTTGAGTTGGTAAGGCCTCTCTCAAGGTTAACCTTCTGAGATAGGCAAGTGTTAAGAGCAGGCATTGTCGAGATGCCCTGACCTGGCTATTACATTACATTACATTACAGGCATTTAGCAGACGCTTTTATCCAAAGCGACTTACAATAAGTGCATTCAACGTAGGTAGGCAAGAGAACTACTAGTCACCAGAAATCGTAAGTGCATTTCCTTCCTGAACAAGCATCTAAGAGCAGAACCAGCGCTAAGGTAAAAGTGCAATAAGTTAGCTAGGTACTTTTTAAATAAACAAATGAGACAAATAAGTAAATCAAATAAACAAGAGCTATGCTACCTTTCATTGAGTTAATAGGCAATAATAACGGGATGGATGCATTCTGTGAATTTGTCAATAAATATCACCTCTTCGTCACATATCGAAAACAAATAACTCTTTTACTGTAGAGCTCAAGTTTCAAGCTGCATCTTGCCCTAAAATGAGCATCAGGGTGGATATTTATTGCTTATGACCAATTAATATTAATTGCCCCCATAGAACATGATTTCTACTAGTCAACAAATCATTAAAAATAGTCATTAAGATGTAATGTTGATATGATTAAAGGATTTCTTTACTGAAGGATGAAAGGGTGAGTGAAGGCGTTTTCAGTATACTGGAAAAATTGTTCATTAGGAAAATTTTCCTCCCAAGATCAGCATACTTAAAATCCTAGAATGCTGTATGCTATAGTCTTTCATGTTTGAGTGAGTAGACACCAGGGAAATACTAGTCAGGAAGTAGCAGCAAAAAGAATACTTCAAGTTGACTACTGAAGATACTCAAGGAAGAAATTGTCAAGGAATTACAAGTCTTGGTAACATTTGTAGTTCTGTTTGTAGTCTAGTTTGCATGAGTGTGCATGTCAGGGTTCATGATATGTAAACTCTGCAATGACAATAATTCTAGGCATTTTAAGCATTTTCTATTGCATTGAGACATTTAGATAATGAAAAAACTAAAAAACTGGCCTCATATCACATCAGCCAAGGTAATACAAAATTGGCCAGCGCCCAAAATATGTAACTTTTATGAAATAGGGCAGCACCATGGTTATGAACATGAACTACTTTACCAAAGCTAAAAATCAGAGAACTAAGATTTTAATCTGTGTGCAATCTGAAGATTCTCCATTGAAAAAAGATAACACATTGATATTGTGGATTAATATAACGTTTGTCTGAACATTGACATCGAAAGGGGCTTTGTTAGGCTAAACGGCAGTGATATCCCCCTTTATGTCACCCCCTTTTTATGAAATTCGTCACCAATTACTAATAAAACACAAGCTTTGGGCAGAAGAATACAATTGGGCAAATGATCGATCAAATCCCTCCTTGCTAGAGATCATTGAAAGGGAGGCCTTCACTGGGAGGACTAGCTTGCTACTGCAGGCCACACATTGGCTTCCGTTCAAAACTGGGCTGACCATGAAAATGGAACAAGTAAATGTGATTTCAAACTTGCTACTGTTGCTGAGGGAAAGCGATCTGCCATGACAGCCACACAGTAATGTAATCCACGTAGCCTAGATGAGTGATTTGATGAGCAGCACTGGTCTTAATGAACACACGCGCGCGCGCGCACACACACTCATTCAAGGAAACAAAACTATAGTAATCCTAAAATACATTTAGAAGGATACTATACAAATACAACATAAACACTATAAATCCCTATAGGAATATTATACGTATACCATACGAGATAAAATAACACTATTAAGTGTAATAAGGGTACTATAGGCTGACTAGTGAGTCCCTATAGTACAATTATAGGAATGTGTGTGTGTGAGAGAGAGAGAGAGAGAGAGAGAGAGAGAGGGAGAGAGAGAGAGAAAGAGAGAGGGGGATAGAGAGAAAGAGAGAGAGAGGGATAGAGAGAAAGAGAGAGAGAGAATATTTAGAATCTGACAGACTTCCCAGACATGGTAGGAAGAGTAGTCTTACCGTCTTCGGCATTTTTCCTTTCGGTCCGGTTCTGATTTTTTTTTTTTTTTTTTAAACTTAGTAAAATAGACCAATTAACGAGACACAAAAAAACTTTTTCCCATCAGAACAACGGCGCCAGTCAAACGCCCTCTCGTTTCAATAAACCTGGTTGTAGCTGGGCTATACGTTATTTTCAATAGTAAGCCTATGAACCGTTTGCGCGACTGCTTTTTCTTTGTTTCGCCTGAAAGTGAAATGGGCTGCTGCTTGATTTCCTGCTAACGGTACTGTGGCTGCAAAAACCACACCCAGGCCAATGACAGGAGCCAGAATAAAAAAGAGTTTTCAGCGCGAGACTCCGCCCGCAGCCGGTTCATCCGACATGGCTGAATAGAGGAACATTATTCCGTGCTCGCTCACATTTCTTAAACGAGAGTTTACCGACACACTCACCATGAATAGACATCCGTTCCGTTCATTTATATCAATTCTTTATTACTGACTATAATAGACGCGTTTTGACCCTATAACACATTTTAGAAGGACAAAAAATACAAAAATCACAGCGGAACCTAAAGATCGCATTCACTACTGTAGGACGACAATTGAGTACCGCAGACACACCAAGTCACTATAGGTTTATTACACTCCTATTGCAGTGATTTTTTTTGTCAGTCGATTTGATTTGATAACGATGCCATTAAGCTATTTACGTGAAAAATAAGTGTGTTGATCAGAGCTGGGGAGTAACTACTCTGGCTGCTGCAGTGAGTGGATTATTAGAGAAGCACTACTTTTCTGAGTAGCATCAATTCTATACACTATATTTTTTAAAATATTGACTCATACTTTCTGCTGTATGTATGGAATATGTTGCACAGACCCACTGAATGTGAGGTCCTGGTTTCCATGTACTGTACCTGTGTCAGTATGTAGGCCTAGCATGAAACTCTCTTAGTTGTCTCTGTGCTAACGCTACCAACACCAATTTCTGTGCATTTATGTAACTCAATTTCAGTGATTAAGTTTGGGTATTTTTTCTTTTTCAGACATAAGTGAGTAGCCTACAACGAGCAGTACCAGTCCTGGTATTGAGGGGAGATCATACAGACAAGGGGTGTCTGTATGATCTCCCCTGAGATGATATTTCAGAACTTCATCTGAATTGAGATAAGGACGATTTGCATTTAACATGACAACCCAGTTGCTTCTGTCTGTTTATAGCTTATTTCTGCTACATGTCATTATAAGACCATGGTAATACCAGCATCAATCTGCAGAGGGAGACAGCACCATTCTTCCACAAGAAATACCAGTCATGTTTTGAAGACGGTGGTGGAAAACGCTCTCAGGCGCTGCTCCAGAAACTCCCAATTTGAGATGTGGTGGCTGGGACAGCAATGGCATATGGTGTATGGTTTACATAGTTTTCATGCTTATAAAACCATTCATTGACCACCCGTGCCCTGTGGATGGGGCATTGTCATCCTGGAAGACTCCACTCCCATCAGGATATAGGCTTCACCAAAGGTTGAGTGCAATTACTCAGGATGGCTTTGTATTTCCAGGTATTTACCTTGCCCCCTATGGGGTTCAGTAACGCACCCCACACCAGAACAGAGCCACCAGAAGGTCTCACCGCGAGAAACAGGCACTCAGGCCGGTAGACGTCTTTTGGTGTTTCACACATGTATTTGTGCACTTACTGAGGGTGACTCATCAGATCATATTTTCCACTGCTCAGTAGACCACTGTCTGTCTTCTTTGTGCCACTTCACCCACAAAAGCACATTTTTTTGTGAAATAAGCTCATGCACCATAACCCAACCATAGTAAGGTCTTTCAAGCTCTTTCCCAGAGAAGCACTCTGGGAAAGAGCTTGATCCCTTGTCTTGTCTCCCACCCCACCAACTCTGGAATATCCATACTATCCATACTCTGACGTTGCTCATCATATGATGGATTTCTCAGTGATAATACAGGAAGTTGGGTACTGCCAGCCCCCCTTTCTTAATGGGCAGTGGTTGCTTTTCTAGTTTGCATTTTGAGCATTAATTCTACCACAGTAACTTAAGATATTGCTCTCTGCACTGTTCTTGATGAAACTGCCAGCTCGTGCCTTAGATTGTCATCTTCAGTCAAGTCACTGAGAGTTGCACCTTTTGCACAGTATTGTATATATGTTTAAATTGTATGATTGCAGAAATGTATTAATGGGGTGCTGCTCAGACCGCTTGTTCCTTCTTTCTGTTTATTTAGTTATTGTTTCATGTTTTTGTTCCCTGTTTCTGTTATGGGGATGTGTGGTTGTTAGACGTGTTTGTCTTAGCGTGAGTTAAACCTGGTCAGTCTTGTCTGTTAACATGCAAAAAACATTATTTTCACATCTAAGTAACAAAGTACTCACTGAGCTACTTCTACACGAGTCATTTCAAAGATCTAAAATTCAACTACAGTAGCAGTACTTCTACTTGAGGAAAACATTTCAGCAGTCTTTCCATTTCTGCCTATCATGTAATATTGCATACTGCCATTATTGATTGAACACATTATAAGATCATGCATTCTGGACTGGACAGAGTATGTTATGGTATTTTTCCCGAAGACAACGAATACCTGAAAGAGAAGGTTGAATCCCTTGAGAATTAGAGTTAGTGCTTGAATATACCCAGAGAAAGCAAAGGGCCGAGACGTCATTGGCTTTCTATACCAAGTCATCTCTCTACTCCTCGCGGCGGGATAACATCCCAGAGGCTCAACTCATTGAATGAGCTCACCTTTAGCCTGTCAGACAGAACAGAGAGCTCATGTGAGGGCACGTCAAGAATCCACCTCTAAACTGATTACCACACAGATAACACTACTGTCTCTATAGAACGATATTTCAGAGTAACATCTGCCTTTTAGTCATGAGACCATTAGCAGCAGTAATCACGGAACAATGCAACATAACTGGCATCAAAACAGCTGTGACAGAACACAAAAACGTAGTGTTGCGAGCTGATTTTCCTGAAATTCAGTATGTACTCTAGAAGTTTATCTAAATATATCTTTTGGTCTTGACTGATGTGTGCAGGCGTGGTCGCTCATATATAGCTTATAACACAAGATGGGTTATGGGCTACCTTATACACATATGCAACAAGCCAATAATTGCAGTGTTAGTGCAATGATCAATGCATAAACAGTAAGATACAACTGTCCTCTGTCATTATGAGAATGTCTAGACTACTATGAAACTATGTCAAAACCCTACTCTATGAACATCTCTATTGAGAACTTGACCTCTGACAGCCTTAAATCTCACACATTTGCTATCTGGGGTTGAACCCAAGAAAGCCCTCTATAGTGGCAATTGTGTTTATCATGTCTCCTAGTGTGTTTTTCCACCTCCATCCACAATTTTACTTTTGTTTTTCGAGATATAGCCATGAAAAAGGTCATGACAAAAGGAGGCCACTATGAGTTACCAAGTCTCAGGCATTGCCCAGTAAATGAGATGTTACCATTATTTGGCCGCCATGTTACTAACTTCTTCACCTTCCTCCGACAAACAACGACCATTGTTTCCTGTAGCTGGCCACCTCACGCCATCTATTCATCTGTTATGGAGGAGGGGGTTGTGCTATTCTTTAACTATGACTTTTTTTTTTTTTACAATTTTACAATTCACCCCATTAAGAAAAGCAGTATTAACCAAAAGAATGTGGTTCCTTTGCTTACAATGAATCATGAATTCAGCTTGTTTATTAGTTTAGCTTGGAATAAATTACATATAGAAACACCATTCAGTCTGGAGTGTGGCAGCCAGTTTGACTTGATATTTCTACAGCAATATCAAAAATGTCAGTTTGCTCAGACGCGAAGCATAAATTGCCAACAAAATCATGCTCTTTATGCTTTCCACTTTAAACAAATCATTCTCTTTGGTGAATGATGGTTCATAAGTGGTTCATAAGCTGTTAAGCACCAGGAGTTGCTGTCTTGTTCAGCCAATCAGTAATTATGACACTTTTGTTTTTCTTTTAGTAGTCTGAAAAAACATACTTTTATCACATTTATTGATAAAAATGTGACGCTTACATTCTCCAGGGGGCATGCGTGGCTAGAGGATGACAGCTCAAGTCAACAGGTAAACTTACTGAAAAGTGAAAATTTGACATCAAAGGAAACATCTTCCACCTTTGCCCACTTCGGATGTCATGAATCCCCAAGTTCACTGTACCCTTTCAAATACGATTGTCTTTTGTCCTGTGGTCTCTGTTAGATCATATTTTGAAAAAAGACACAGTTTGAACAGAATTTTTTATTTATGGAGAAACACATTTTGTCATTAAGACTTACATTTTGTTTGAGCCCACAGACCCAAATAGTCTATTCTTGTATATTTTGGTCTATAAAAGCAATGCTTTCCATTCAATGTGGATTACAATAATACTGCAGCTCATAACAACACAATAACTTCAATCTTTTATGTCTCCTGTTTTACATTGCAAACACAATACAGGAAAGTTTGAATGGTCTACTCAAACATGAGACCTACACTAATTCATAAATTTGACCATCACGTTTCATCATCAATATTAGAAAACCAAGAATGTGATTTTAAAATGTTTTTGTTATGTGTATTACCCTGAGTATTACACTGTATATACAGTCGTGCTCAAATTTATGAAAATGTCTTGGTATTTTGTGGTGCTACAAAATAATGTTTTAAATTATTTGGTAGCACAAACTGCAAAAAGTCAAGGGGTTCACAAACACTTGAACATGACTGTGTGTATGTTTGAACTAATTCAGTCGTGACAGGTAAGTTACATGTACACATCAAAAATCACTTTGGTTTTGGTCACAGCCATCAAACAATTGACTCTGACCTAAAATCGACTCAGTATTGACAAAATCAGTCCTAACTAACATCTTGTAAATAGCACTAGCCTAATGTCCATAAAGCCAGGCTCACAGCAAAAAGCTACACTGTTAATTTAAAACAATAGTATGGAAACTGGTCTCAGACATCAAAATTCTTAAATTGCTATTGGCGAGTGGCATATTATCAAATGAAATCACCATTCAACACACCTCTGCTTTGTCAACATACAGGGTTAGTCATTAAATAAACTGCCAAACATTCAATTGACTTAAATTCTCCAAATTTAAGTGCATCTACACCTTTAACAATCGGCTGTGTGTGGCACCGATCAAACCAATCATCCTCCAGAATACAGAATTCTTTGCATGATAACCCATGTGTTGTAACACAAGCAACTATGTTTGACACAGCCACCAACAACTTTGGCATGTTTTATTAGGCAAAATATATTCAGAAATGATTTGAAATTACCACTAATATAGCATAAAGCAGACATGTGGCAATTTAGAGGAAATAGATGCACTTAACCAATGTGCACAGGTTACAACACAGAAATTAACTTAGGATTTTAACAACTTAGGTAACTCACTGTTAGTTTACATTAACAGATAACTTTCTATATATATACACACACACACACACACACACGTGTGACTATGTACAGAAAGGACACAATGCTTACTGCTGCACACAGGGTATCTGTGCACTTTTACATAGCACGTAAATGTCCCTGTAAATAAACTACTGTACCCAGTAAGAATTAGTACATACCAGTGGGCTACTCCCCGTGACACACAGTGTCACAAACATTATGTCATTGATTTTTCCCCCCCCTTTATTTAAATAAAACTATTTTCATATTATACATTTCATATTTTGTTACAATCAAGTTATAGATACAATTTGTATCAACAAGCAAAAGTCAATTCTAGACATTTGTGGCTTAGTTGTTTGCGGCACTTAAAAAGGTAAGGTGGGGACTATGAACCACCGTCCTGGCTTTCAGTCCAACCTTTCAGCAAAGTAGCAAAATACAGAACTTTTATATTGACAGTTTTTCCCTGTGATAGTGAGGTGTTTGTTTTCTTGGCTGGGAAGTAGTCTATTGCCTGGTGAAATCAAGAGTGCTTTTCTGGTATCGGTCTTATGAACAGAAACTAAATTAAAATACCATTAATACTAAATGAATGATAAACATAGGGACAGAATTGGCATGTCCACTACTTTGATGCATTTAGGATAGAATCTGTTCTAAGTTAAATGCTTTTTTCTCACCTTTCAAATGGGGAAACCACTGGAAATACCCAGATGAAAAAAGGGCAGCCAAATCGAGCACTGTTCCATTCTAATTTATGAAAGCCAAGGGAGCATTTACACTCCCTGGATCAACAGGAAAAGCTTGAACTTTCAGATTGTTGGATGTCATCTAGGCCAAACAGTGGGCTTTGAATTCAGGCTTGCTCTAACACACACACACACACACACTAAGCCCATAATCTTCACAAGTGCATTTCATCTAATGACAGAGGTCCCAGAAAAGGTTACGCCCAGGCAATATCAAAAACAGCAGTGAAGACCATGTGAACATATGTCCTTAGAAAAACTGGGTGTAAGGCAAAAATAATACAATTTCAAGGTACACCTAAGTTTGACAATTCATCTGACATTAATTTTCCAAACTGAAAATCACAGCACATAAACCTTCTGCATAGCTATAGAATGAAAGCTCGGTTTGTCTTCTCCCTGAGCTACCAAAAGTGTCAAACATGTCCAGATACATCTAAAACAATATTTCTATAACTATACAGTTTAATATACAAAACTATATTAAAACTGACCCTTTTCATTGTAGTAGTGGCCTTCAGTATATATACAAATTCCACTATCTTAAACCTGTCTTCTCTGGTAGCCTAAGGAATTCCTTATGCAACACATTCACTTCCTATTGCAAGTCTGCTTCAGGTAGTACACAAAAATGTCATTGTCACATACACTATGGTACTCAGTTCCTTCATATATGCCAGTTTGAGAAATACTGAAAGAAAGAAAAAAAAATTGAACATGAGGTGACTGTCCATACACCCTACATACACCCTCACTAAGTTCCACACATGATCAAATGATGAAAAGAATGTTAAACCATGTACTCTGACTTCATCAGGGCAATCGACTATCCAGGTATTCAGGTAAAAGAACCATGTGATTATCACTTAAAAACCATTAAATATTCTTTATAGAAATACAACCTCTAAATGTGGCAACCTTCCTCCAGTTGAAAACCAGGTTATGTCAAATTCAGCATATGTTTGATCTTAACTTGATCTCTCAACTGGCAACCATGTCAATGTTGTTTAGTTTTACAGGCATTTCTTTTGTAATCAGTGAGGGCACACCTAACTGTTCAACAATGTCAAGGGAAAGCAGTGTTTAAAAAGGATGGCACGCAAACTTTAAGCCAAATGCCAGAAACAACCTTGACAGCAGCCGTGCAATCTGATTGTTTCACAGGAAGAAACATTTAGGCAGTTTGTTTCACCTTCTCACGAAGAGACAGGAGGCTCAAAGTGGCCTTGTCTCATTTCATGAAAAAACAAAGTCAACAAAGCCCGAAAATCATTTGGGCAAATCACATTCAAATGTTTTTTTTTTTTTTTTCTTTATGTCTGCTCATTTAACGTGGCTGTCCCTCATAATTAATAAGGAAACATACATTTTTGAAGCACCACCAACGAGACCAAGACATAAGCCATGTTAAAGAATAATACCACTCAGTATGAAAATTCTCAATTCCTTGGGACAACTGGCATTTGTCATCATGAACTCTTTCCGAAGTCTATGATGTCATCAGTATGTACAGCCTCATGCTGTTTCATTGACCACAAATGAGAGTCTGACTTTGTGGACTAGGTGTTTGAGCTTTAACACCAATATTAGCTTTATTTTATTTGTTTTATTAAAAAAATGCATAATCCTTCCACGGTACTGTCAGCCTCACAGCCCCCTTATCCATCTTTGCGGTTTGATTCTCAATGGAGCTTTACAACAATTTGACATCAACGATTAGGGGACTAATTCCTCTCATTTGTAGCAATGTGAGACACAAATTTGTTCATCAATGCAATTCAACTGTAGCGGGCCTACAAATATCATTTGAATCCTGAAATTTAGCAGCATTTCTATTTAAATGCACTGAAAATGTAATCTTGCTATTACGGATGGCTTTACATAGTGCAACTTCCAGGCAATTATAGGCTGCAAGTTGACTGCAGCAATTGTCATCTGTACTAATTGTGGTCGCAGTAACAAGCCAAAGCTACTCGTTTTAAGACCAACATTAAATCTATGACAATCCTGAGGTGGCTGCACAAGCTTTTGGTGATTATACCATGGACTGGGAGAAGACTCAACTCTGATTGGCTAGAATTTAATTTGTACCATGGCCTGGGTGAGTACTCGAGTACTATGAGTGGATACAGGGATGTTGATTAATTTAAGACAAGTGTACAGCTTTGGAGCAGTTGTCTTATCACTGCTCTCAAAATAGCGCTCCACTGAGCCATAGATTGGCAACTGGCATACTTGTGTGAGTAATTGCCGTAAGACTATTGTCATCATTGGAAGAATCAATAGATGACAATAAAAATGTTAGTGTCTCTGAGGCAACACCATACCCTACCAGGTACAGTCTGCTACAAAACTCAAGAGAACCTTTATATCATCCTCTTGTAACATTGCGAGGTGTGCAACTTGCTTGCCTTGCTAAGGTGGGAATTTCTTTTAGGGCCATGTAATAAAGGGGGACTGCAAGAAGGCACTACTGTAATTTTCCTCAAAATAAATATGCCAAACTGAAATCACTAGATCAGCACTTGCCTGACAACCAGACATTATGAACATATAAGCAAATCAAATAAACATCAATGACTCTTTAAGCAGTGACGTCAACACCCAAGTAAAAAAAGTCTAGTTGGTCTTGGCCTACATGGGTACCAGTATTTAGAGATCTCTTGCCCAACAGTGCCAACAGCAAATTCAATCATGGAATCTTTTAAGAAACTTTTCAGCTATTGGACCCTAACATTGCAATATTCAACTAAAGTTGCATCAAGTAAAGCCACCCTAATAGCCTAATGTACTAGATCTCAAGGTGCATATCTAGGACATACACAAAAAGCACAATGTTTTCCAATGCCATGTCCACATTTCAATTGTGTATAAGTAACTTAAAAGGTACTACATATAGGATTTTCACAAACTATATCAATGCCAAAAAAAAAAAAAAAAGTTCACTCTAGCTGTAACCACTGGTCTTTGACTGGCAAAGATTATCAAAGTTAGAAACCCAAGCGCCTCCTTAGAGCAATGGGTCAAACCCTTCTCTGCTTCTTGGGGAATGACTGCATGTAAGTCTGGCTTTAGCTATAGATTTGATCTTCAATATGCTTTTTGGTTCTCAATTCTATTTCAATTCAACTTAGCTTATACATCTAATTGGTATGCTATTGATTCAAACAGTTTATGTGACAAATTGAAGGCCAACTCAATAGTTAGTCTGGTACTGAAATCCTAGTGCAAACTTTCAAATTGTGATAGTAAGCACTGCTGCCATTTCTATTACATTTCTACTGTTGTTTCTGAAGTCACTTCACAGTCCAATGAAACAAATTCTCAGACTCTGCAACACAATCAATCTGAATACTCCGAAAACAAACGCTCCATTGACATCCTGAAGCTGCTCATTAGAACTACTGTTTGAAACGAGGATAATTGTATTCATATACATTTTAGCATTGGAAAGCATCACAACAACATATTTGACAGAGATATATAAATAAGAAAATCCAGAACGTAGTATCCAATAAAATCAGCAGAAAGGTAACTATAATAGTACACTATAGGAAATTATCCAAACATTGATGTTAGTTTATATTATAATCCAATCAATCCTCCAAATCAAAATGTAAAAGTTCTGTAGAATATTGACACTAGATAAATTCTCTTTTTTTGGCATTATTTAGCAGCTTATAAATGTGTTTGAAATGATGGCTTTTTGTGTGGTTATATGTACATAGATGTGTGCACAGGTGTACAAGTCAAATCTCTTTTTGGCTTGTTATGTGCACTCTCAAATTCTACCAAAATAGTAGCTTTGTTAAGTGAGATTGAGAAAATATATCTCTTTAGATACTGAGATAGTGCTTTACATTTCAAAAGGAGGAGGTTTCAATGACAAGGATTTTCACCGAAACCGATTAGACAATGACTTAAGCGTGAGGTCATTCAGATATAAGGCCATTAAATGTCAAAGTTCATGCTGTGAGGTATGTATTTACCTCCCTTTGATTTATCTAAAAAAAAAAAAAAAAAAAGATACACAAAAGTCACAAGTATTTACAGCAGAGGCAGACATACTCAAAGTTATCTATAGTTTAACTGTACCAGAAACACTTCAGATGCAATTCATAACACATTCAGTGCCTGAACAAGATCTTCATAAAAGCTACATAGGGTGCATTCATGAATGCTGACTTAGCTCTTATGTCAGCTTTCGTAAGGCAAATCTGGGAAATGTTGCTGAGTAAACATTAGTTCGCTAAATTTCTGCTATTTAGCTAACCAGTTTACTAATCCACTTAGCAGACATTGGTTCACATAAAGGACTTAGGTTCAGTATCACACTAGCTAGCTACATTAGTTAGCAATCTTACGTTAACATGAAATCAATCAAATCTATAGCAGAGTGAGAATTGATTTGGGGGACATTTAACATTTAATCTTGCCCAGAATTAGCAGCCCATTCCACATCTTTGCTAAGAATTACATTGATGAAACAAATACCTTATGAAAGCTTGCATACAGGTTGAATCGATATTCATGAATATGGTACAAAGCTGCTATGCAGCTCCTGCTCAGGTGTTATGAATGTGTTATGAGCCAGATTTCAAATAAGGTGTTACCTTATATCAAATGCACATTTAATATGAAAACATAGCTTTTATATGTGAAATGCCTTTGATTTCAACTTAAATTTACAGAGTACTTAAGTCTACTTAGTGACGTAAAATCAAAAAGTCAGATTTCACTCACCAGAGACTGATCAAAAAAAGATAAACTCCTGAGGGCATGATACGTTGTACATGCAGCAACATCAAACAAGTGCCTATATTTGCCATATAAGTCCTTATTTAAGTATCTCTGTCTGAAGCTGTCAGAATTACAGGTGACATCACATTGCAGCCTTACACATTGAATTCCTTACCACATATTTTTGAGATGTTCTATTAAATTAAATCGCTCAATGGCAAGACCTCAGCTTCGTAACAATGACGGCAGCAAGTTGTTGTGGATCTGTCAAATGAGGGTTCTTCTCCATGACTGAGTGGACAACGTAAGCAGGGAAGATGTTGCAAAGGTTCCGATATGTTTGATACTGGTGGTCTGGGATGACATGCCGCTCTTGATGTTCAGCTGCAGATGGGGTCTCCCATGGTGAGTTCCAAATTTGTTCCATTTTGTCAGGCATGCTGCGGACCATCACCCGCTCACAACACGGCATCAGGCTGTTACTCAGTAGGTATGAATGATATCCATAGGATTCATTACCACAAGGCAGAGGGTCCCAGCTTGCATGCTGTTCACGGCACAGTGGAGGTCGCCTCTGTCTCATCGGGTTGCTATCATATAGCCGTGAATCTGATATGCTGTCCATGCGTGTCATGCCAAGAGAGCGGGTGGGCTGTGAGGACAAAGGTGGCAGGACATTCTGAGTTAGGGGATAGTCCCCAGGGCAGCTGGACCTTGCTCCTACCGCAACGTGCTGGATATGTGGCACCAGATGAGATGTAGATTGCTTACGGGAGCCCTGCTTGGGCTCCTCAGGTCCATAACTCTGAACCCTGGTCAGTGCCTCGTGATGAAACCCATGGGAAAAAGTTTGGATTCTACCTTGTGCAGAAGACTGCTGCTGTCCCTTCATGCTCTCCTCTAAGCTGCTGTCTACAGAGTTTGGGTACAGGTCCCCATAAGAGGAGAACGAGTCACTGTTCGAATGGCTGAGGCAGGATTCAGGGCAATGGCTGGGATTTCTCTGATACACACCATGCTCGTGCTCCATGCTACAGAAACTGTCGACGTTATGCATGCTGCTCATGCTCATATTTGAAAAATCACTATGCATTGAGTAATATCCATGGTCACTCACAGAGTCATACTTTGGGAACTGTTCACCGTACGTGACGGAGGCGCCATGACTATTGGTAACTAAGATGGGTGGGTACTGTACACTTGACATGTGCTCCAGGGAATTGTGTGCGAACTGCAAGGAACCTGGCACTGGGCTGCTGGCTGATCTTGTGTTCAAGGCACCAGCTGCATGGCTCTTGACAGGCTGCATGGTGGGCACACTGAGAGCAGACACAAGGGAAGGCACAGAATTTGTCTCAGGCTTCCTAACAGATAATGCCTCTTCTGGTTCACAGACCACTGAGCGAATACTGGGGTCAGATTGACGTTTGGGTGGCACACGTTTGGCTTCAGAGTTGCTATCCCCTTTAATAGTTGCTGGACCAGTACCACACTTGGCCAGTGCCCCTTCACTCATTGTCTTCACTGCAGACAACTTAGCAAAGGCCCGCAGTTCATCGGCCACTGACCGCTGTGGCTGGTTGACACGCTCTGGATGATAGTACTTGCACTTATGTCCATATGTACACTTTTTCCCTGTTTAAAGAAAGAGTAAAAAGGATAAAAAGAAGTACAAATAAACACAAATAAAAATACAGCAGCTTAGAACTAAACATTATTTATACAACTTACCATAGGGGCAAGGCTGTTTTTTGTGCTCTGGAACAACAGGACGCTTGCGGAGGAAATTCTCTAAGCTTGGACCATGTCTTCCTAACGGATCATCAGGTGGCATGAATCTAGAAGTAATTTTCAATTGGCATTATTAAATCAACGTTTTAATTCAAACATAAAGAGTAACCCTACCACAAAAAGGAATTCACCCACCAATTCTTTGATTGACACTGATTTAACATAATTTGACTAGGAATGCATCATGGTTGCTTACTTGTCATTGACAAATGAGTACATAAGGAGGCGCTCCTCTATGAATTTCTTCCACTCTGGCTTCTCATTTTGCAAGTCCCTGTAGTTGTCATTTGACACAATAATTCCATCAGAATCACAAGCCAGCTTCACTATGAAGCGATCATCATAGCACACCACTCTCCTGCCTTGAACTCTCCGAGATGGGGTGAACACCAGTATTTTCTCTTTTTCCAGCTTGCGTAAAATTTCTTGATCTGTAAAAGAGATAATTCAACTGTTACTATTACTAAACAATTCTTTACCATTCCATCTATAACACAACCCCCCAACCCCAGTATTCAGTTTGAGAAAATTAAAATATGCAATATCTCTGATATTTTCAGAAAGGAAAACTGATCCTTTAGTCGAATGAATGCACAGGGTCACTGGACCAGTTAGAAGTAGCTAAATGTCCATTCTCGGACATAATGCGCAAAAATAGATATTCGAAAGGTTCGAACCTATGTGTTTTTTAGAAGGAATAATCGAACGTCATTTTGCCAATCTCTGCAAGCCTTTAGCTGGCCCACAATTTCCCTGGCCCAAATACTTCACTCCTAGTCTCTCTTTCTCACTCTTTTCACCAATTCTTCCTTATCTTCCTCCCTATCAGCAGATGAATTACTTTCTAACAGTATGCTCTCAATTGCTGCTGCTAGATACGTCAGGACTTCAGCACAACACACTATATTGTTTATATTCATGGGCCATTTGACAGTAACTGAATACGGGCTTTTTACTTTGTTAACAGCAAAAGGGCCCATCCGCTCTTTAAGTGGCATTGCAGTTTTCAATTTCAGCATCTCTGGGAGTGTGGCAGAGAGAGACGTCATTTTGTGCCATTCTGAATAGAGCATTTTCAGTGTTTGATTAGTGTATGAATTCTCTATTGTCAACTGTTAATGAACAATGACAGCTCACATTATTCATTCTAGACGTTGTGTAATATCATAGACTATATGATTAGAAACAGTATAATGTATTAAACAACCTGTATTGAAAAAAAACTTTTTCAGTACCAACAGGTGAGTAAGCACCTCAGATATCAAGCACATACTAACCTGTGATAACTATGTTTGGATAGAAACTCCAGCACAAATTGAGCACTGATGGTACTAAATTTTCTCCATTTTACAATACAGTCTGACTATAGACTGATGGAGGCCCAGGTCTTTGGAAATGCTTTTTTAGACTTTTCCAGACATATGACTGTTAGTAACAAAACTTTGTGGGTGGTTTTATATGACAGGACACCTCTAACCCACACCTGAATGCCATCCCATTAATTGGATCACCTGACTCCAATTACTCCCTCATTATCCAATAGGTTCACATACTTTTTCCAGGTTAGGCTGTTAATGTAAAAAAACACGTAAAAGTAATTATTTTTGTGTATCATGTGTTAAATCACACTGTGTTAATCTATTGTTATGACTTAGATGAAGATCTGATTGTATTTTAGGAGCCATTTATGCAAGAATGCAGGGAATTAAAAGGGTTCAGGTAGACCAAGTACCTAAAAACCCAAGTTATATTTACTACCTGTGATGAGGGCATCAGGCCTCGACTGCTCCTTTCTCCAAGCTGGGACAAACACAGTGATGTCCTTGTGTCGTTTGTCCAGGAACCATTCAACAGCCAATTGTATACCACGGCAAGAGAACACTTCTTTGTTTCCATGGCTACAAAACAACAAAACACAATCTGGTGAAGGCTCTACTTAAAAGTAATGAAAGAACATCCATTAGAGGAAAATGTTAAGAACACTCAGTGCTACATGAAGCACAAACTGCTTATGTATAATTGTATGATTGTGGATGTTTGTTAGTGTCTTACCTCATTGCCACATTAGAGCCATCAATGACGATGGGCCTGAGGTTATCAAAAGTATCCACAGATTCATCCTCTAGTGACACCTCTGGACTAACAGTCTCTTTCACACAGGGGGCCCGAGATACTGATGTGGCTGTGTTGATGCTACCTTGAATTTCAGGCTCTATCTTGTTACCAAGCCTCACCAACTCAGCAAGAACATCATTAATAAGAGCGGCAGCCCCCAACTTGTTGAGCACTGTCTCCACCTGCTCTCCTGAATAGCCCAACTTCAAGGCAAATTCCATCTTTGTTTGGTACTCCCTGTCACTGGTATGCTTGTTCCCTGGTCCAACATTGGTTTCATCAACACGAAACTCTTGCACAGTGCTACTCTGAGAAAAGCTGGGCCGGTCAAGGCATGGAGAGCGACAGAGTTGTCGATGAGGTTTTGTGGCAACCAAGGGCTCCCTCCTCTTACAGCTGCTGTTGCTCACCTGCAACTTCTGGCATTGGTGCTCTTCTGACTCACCCTCAGAGCTGCTCCCATCCTCTGACTCGCCACTGGCATGCTGGGCCTCACTTGAGTCAATGTCCTCCTCCCTGCATGGGCGTTTTTCCATTTTGAGCTTCTCCACCATGGACCATACTGTCATCACGTTCGCCTCATCCCCTGAGATTTCCACCACATGCTTCCTCACCTCCGCCACAGCCCAGGAATCATACTCAATGTTGGACTTTAGCACTACAAGCTCTTGTGGGGCCAAAGTAATACGGTCTCCCCTATGTGAGCAGACAAAGTCAAAGACACCATTTAATCCTGAAAGAGAACCAAAAATAAAAAGGAATTATCAATTAACTTCAATGCAAACATCTGTAACAGAAAGGTTATTAAACCAGAGAAGAACTTAGAAGAAATCTTAGCTTCTGCAGCATTTGACTTTGCCATGCTGCTCTCCTGTAGTGTCAGGATGAAAGGTTATAATTTTAGTTACAAAACTCATTCAATGCTTCAGAATTGCAGCCAATGATGCAGTTAGCCTGTGTTTCTATTGTGTTTCATCTCTAATTTAGCTCTATGCACAGCCTCTCTCCGACACCCTCTCATGGTGTGGTATGTCATCCATAAAATTTACCTAATGAAGAGCTCTGGTGTGCCAAATGTTGTGAATATTAAAGGCATGCTGGGGAAGTTTAGTCTGCAATCTCTGTACACTCCCTGTACCCAAAAAAGCGATATGCAACCACCAGCTTACAATTCTTCTTCTACTGTGGGACAGTCTTGAAGTAGTTGGGGGTTCAATGGCTTCCTTTAGGGCACCTCAAGGGCCACCCTGATTGTTGAGGGAGGGGAGAGCACTACTCATTCACATTCCCCACCCAGACTTTCCCAGCAAGTCCCCGGTTTCACACTGGAAAACCGCTTACATTACAAATACATTTTTAAAAATAAAACTTAAAATTTTAACTGAATAGTACCACTTGTAGTAGGTATCCTTCCAAAAGAGGGCCTTTTCCATGTACACAATGTGTTCATGTACTGCAGGCATAGGCTACTCCTTCTATGAGCACAAAAACCTTGCTACTCTCACAGGCTATGAATATCTACAATCTCAGCCTAGCACATCTCAGTCGAGAAAAACTGAGAGAAAGCGTATGTCATACAGTGCATCCTTGCGCCTCCTGGCGTCTGAAAGATAACAGTTTGATATAATTCCTTAGGGAACAGAGATGTTTGTGAAGCAATGCGGGTCTTCTGGTGAGCCTGCAGTATAAAAAGGTGCTAACAGCTTCCACTGTCAATTTTCATTTGTGGACATTTGTAATCAAAATAGTCTTAATAGCAGTTGCATTTTGACTGGAAACCCTATGCTATACATGCCCCCAGTCTTGCAAAGAGTAAAATACAACTGTTCTAGCTTCAAGAGGCTCAGCCCATGACATGCGTTGCCTAGCAACACAGCCCTGTCATCAGCTAACTCCTTTTTACCAGTCACGACTAACACAAACACAGCTCATCATCTCTCTCTTTAGGCAGCCAGTAAATGCAGAACATTTAGGCCTACACTACAACTCTACACAAACTCTTGAGGCTGCATATTATGCAAAGCAAAAATATATTACTTAAGCTTCTGACAGTAGTGACCATCAAACAAAAACACAGAAACAATTGCATTCTGAGTATGATTCTTTTGTGTCTAGCTTAAGATGATCCCCACATTAGAATGCTAGTCAAAAATCAAAACAAATCTTGGTCAAACCAGTTTGTCTCAGCGTTGATGTAGAATATTGATTCTCGTGATCTATAGCAGATTAATTGATTCAAACTGTGCCGATACCCTCAACAAAGAAGAAATTGACAATGGAGGATGAAACTGACAGGTATTTAAAGAGTCAACATTTTATGTAGGCTGATCACATCAGCGGTGCATGTTGTCTCACTACGGATCACAACTTGTATGGCAAGGATGCAGAACTCTATAACATTACTTAACAACATAACTGAGATTTGAATGTTGTAAACAAACACAGATGAGAAAGCGGGGATGCTGTGGCACTGTTGTGGAACTTCTAAGATTAGTGACAGGCCATCTGCAGAAACACAGTATATACACTCACATAGCCCAGTGCCAATTTTATGACACAACATCAATAAATGTTTGAGGGAGCAGAGCTAGACCAATCCTTTCCCCTCCACCTCCAGATTCACAGGCTTAGACACAGCAAGGCCTCAAGACTATCTTTGCACATGCACAGGCTCGTGTAGCTCTGTTTCATAGCAACAAGTGAAGCAGGTCCCTCAAGCCCTCTTTACACAGCTGACCCCACAAAAAAGAAAATAATTCAGTATGGAGCAGGGATAAATTGCACTATGATCAGTTCCTGTTGTATTTGTTGTTAAACATCTTGAAATTAAGACAACAAGCTATTGAGTTATGGGCAGCCACCATACAAAATAGTAATCTATGTAAAGACAGCTTTTGGGAGATCGTTTGAAGATGCCCCATCACTTCACAAATTACAACATGTTATGCTCCAGAACAATGGAGCACCTCAACAGGGTGTTCTGAACCACCAAACCGGGGAAGAAGACATTTTGTTTAGTTACCAGCTACAGTGGGTGCTGGATTGAAAAGTTATAGCTCCTAGAAATGGTCATTCATGCTGAAGTGGTCAGTAGAGTGCAAATAAACGGGTCTGAACAGGAACAAGACAGGAGATTTCCCCACTGTAAGTGGAGTTTACCAGGGCCCAGATCAAAATGTTTAAACCAGAGATGTCTTTAACCAGAGTTGCCCTTCCACACATATAGCACACCACCGGAGACTGTCCGTTTCAGATACGTTCACAACAACAGAAAATACTCTGGTTAGTTTAGGCAAGGGGTGTAGCCTGGGTAGAGTGTGCGGGAGACAGGACATGACGCAAAAAGTACGCTGTGTTTTGTTTGTTTACAGCACGAAGATGGCAGACGAAGTCACCGACTCACTCTCAGTGGCTGTTTTTGCATTGATGTTAATACTAAATGTAGTTAGACGTATCCGCAGTATCGACGAAAGGGTGGAAAGCGATATACATTGTATTATCCCGGTTTCGCGCCAGTCGCATGATAAATACGTCATCAACACGCCCACTCGCTCGTAGAGAATACTCCGGAGAATCTTTTACTCCATTCACACTTGGGCTCACTCGGTGATAAAACAGATTTTAGACTAGGGTACTAGGTGGGTAAAATCGGTTTAATTTCCAGGCCAACTGATTCGGACATTTGTGTTCACACATACAACCCCTCGAGTAATGTGTGAAAGAGGCTTATGTTGAGTGATCGTATGCAACTAGCATTAACCAAAGACTGAAATTTTAGTAATAAATAGGCCCTAGTGGTGTTTATTATATGACCGGTAGATTGATTAACTCCATATAGCTGTTCATCGGCTGCACAGTGATTTTTAGCTGCATTTCTAACAGTCTCCCATCACCCACCACCTCCCCTCCCATGGAAACAGAAAAAGTCACACTTTAAGTCTTGCAAGAAGAGAGACCTTCTGACAAGCAAACCTCATATCATATCAACACTATCAAACTTAGCCACATATTGTTTGAAACGTTTACCATGTAGCTTTAAAGCGGCTACAAGTTCTCATTTCCTCGCAATTTCTCACTTTCTCATAATATTTGAATTCCTTATCACTAAATGTGTAGGTTGAACAATGGGCCAATCTCCCAAAAACTCAAATGTGAGGGACAAATAAAGAAGATACGTGTAATTAAAACAAGAAAAAGTTTGACCCCCAGCAATTGCACAATAATAAGGTTGCGCCACAGACGAACAGGGAAGCCATGGAATCATGCTGAATATTAACCAGAATGCCCTGCAATTGCCTATTACCCCTACTAAATGTCAACAGAGGTCAAATGAGCTTTTCTTCCAGTTTCACTAGAAGCCTTGGTTACAGCCTGAGGACCAAATGGAGCAATTTTACAACCCACAGAACCCAACAAATTCTCTATGTCACAGAGAATGCAGGACTACTCAAAAAAACTGATGCCACTGAAGAGAGAGTTGAGCAAAGTTTTGTTGTTCATCACAAGCAGACAAGCAGGTAGGCCTGTAGGCTTTCTGCTAGCAACCAAACTTATTGCATATAGGTGGTACAGCATATTGACACATGCATCAGTTGTACCAGTTTTTCTGAAACCCAGCATTATGTGTTGCAGACCTGGCTATATTCTATATGAATTAAATAAGAAGGAAGAGTGCATGTATTAGACACCAATAATCAAACTTAAGTAACACCCCCCCCCTCCCGTCCCTCTTACTGTTTACAATTTCATATTATATAAAATCATGAAAAAGACATCACATGAAGCTCTAAATGACCTTTGATCTATTGTTGTATGGTTTTATTTAACAAACTTTCATTTTCCCTTCTCACTGATTTGTTTGGCAACTTATTCACTTATAGCAGAATGAATAAGTATAATAAGCATTTATATAATGTATATGTCTTATCATGTGGGAACACAATTCCATGCTGGGGAGGCAAGGAGATACTAAACCTGGGAAATGAAGGAAGAGAGGCTTTGGTTGTCTGTCTTTTCCTTCTCTTCCTCTAGTAAGTCAGTTTAGCCTATAATTGCCAACTTTACTGAACTACAAACTGCATGAGAGCGCAACTAATTTAAACCTAATTGAACTACTGCATCGGTTCCGTAAAAAAATACAATGCCCATAAAGGATACCTCCCCTTTGACATTATTTGATTTAGCTTAGTTGGCTAACTAGGTTTTGCATTTGCATCCATCAACTTGCTAGTGGACAAGTCGACAGAAGATAATGCACTGAGGTGCCGGTTAACCTTAGCAACACCACCATGAGTTGACAGGCGTGAAATAAGGAAGGTTAAACAAAATGACAGCGCAAGTGATTTCATGTAAAGTATACTTTTTTCTGGTATAACATGTGTCCTGCCCACGGCGTCATCCTTGTGATTGAGTTTGACCAGAGATAATTGGTTTGACACCCCAAGGCCCAGTTAGCTAACGCCCCCAAGGCCCAGTCAGCTAACGCTAGCAAACTAATCTTCCTAACAAGCTGAGTAGTCAACAGTTTAGTAATACACCAACAGCCTTAACTTTGTTTCTTGTTTTAGACGTTGGTTGCGGTTAGATAGCGGTTAGTTAAATGGAACAGTGAGCTAACTGAGATTTTCAGGCCACCCGGCCTCTACTTAGTTAACGTTAGCTAGCTAGCGAGTTAGCTACTAGCTAATATCATAGCACACTGACTCGGGAAACTTCAACGTCAGGTTGCTAACGTTAGTTAGCTTTAGCTGTTTATCGTGCGCTAACGCGGTTTGCCGGAATAGTACAGCAACTTGAGATAAAGTTAACGTTGATTGAAATCTTCAGATCGAGACAATACCATAACAGAGGTGTAGCGTTAGCTACCTAAAATGCACATAAATCAAAGCCATGGTTGTGATTTCAAACGGTGCTTATCTCACCTTGTTGCTGTCATCCTCCTCGCCTACCGCGACTTACACTAAATGTTAGACTACTGAGAACGCTGCCATTGGCGCTGTCGCAGTTTGGTCAGGGTTGCCAGATAAAGCGAGGGGGAAAACGCATCCGAAGCTGTGAAAAGACGCCCCAGTCTAACGACTTCACAAAATATCTTCCTTCCCCCGAGAATGAACAGGTTATAATCAACCCAGGCCTTTTATGCTGCTTTGTTTGATATTTGAGAACTGTCATCATCTCCCACCTGCCAAGATTGACCTTTCCAGCATTATGAGCCCGCGACCATGCAAAAACACTTTTCATAGTAGCCTACTTGACCAAATAGGTTTGGAATTTGTATATAACCTACAATTTATATTCTGATTGATTCATTTTAAAATTAACTTTCAGCACCAATAACTGTAATAATATTTGTAACGAATATGTTTCTAAATGAGAAACTGTTTTGCTACCCTTATAATCAGTATATTGTATATTTTATATAGGCCTTTTCTGTTGTTCATCTTTTAACTGGCTATTGCTTAAATACACAAATGCTCACACTTACACTATAATGAAAAATATAATTGTTCAACCCCATTAGAAACCTTGGGAGTAACCATGTTCGACATTAATTATTTATACAGTGAATGTAGAGAATAAGGGCTCCCAATGATTTGCAGAATTGTGTCTTGTCATGTTTATTTCAGTGTAAGGCAGCCTTCTACTTAGACAAAACAGCAACAACAGATCTTCCAGAGGAATGACCCTATGAGATGGGCATAACTTCCAGACCATAAAAAAAATGGCCAAAGTGTAATGGCAGTTCTGTTTACAATGTTGAGAATACAAACAGTTGAGAATGTCAATACAAAGTCGGTCACTTTTTTTTTTTTTTTTTTTTTTTTTTTTTTACAATATTACATTATTAAAAACTAGTACATCTTCATCTGACAAGCAAACACAGCTCAGACCAATAAAACATTAAGCTCACAAGTAGATGATACAAGGTGAAAATATCAGTTTAACTCTTGCCATAACATTGCCGTTTCCCAACAAGATCAAAATACTTTTTCATTCCACAAACCTGCAGTAAAGCAAGTCAACAAAAATAGAGTGCATCATTTTAAAAATAATTTTGCACTTCCCAAGTGGTCAAGCTGCTTCCAAGGTCAATTTAATTTTGTTTGAGATTAAGGATGCAAAGTTATTCATGTGAATGAAAACAGCAGCCCAGCTGATAAATCATTCCTGTTGGAAGCTTAGATGCAAGAACTAGTAACAAGATGTTTTGAGGTTGAAGTCATTAGCTGCTTGTGCACTAAAGCTTACAAGAAGCCACTTGGTGTGCAAAATTATGTGAGCAAATTTTGAATTACTCTAGTTGATGTCACTCTACAACAATAACAGTCCAATGCAGTTCAACTAGACCCCATGCTAAAAGCTATCAGGAGGCACAATTTTATATTGTGGATGTATATTCATTTAGGCAAAACCAGATTTCATACAGTTTCTAACAAAATATTTTATTAATAGTTGCACACTTTGTGCCATATTATAAATGTAACAATGAGAACATCACCATGAATTCCTGCCTGTTGCTCCCCAAACGCAATCTGGCATGAAAATAGTCTGGCCAAGAAACTGGCCAAGAAACTG